>OU696595.1:3510794-3543294 GCA_916048095.2 Sacculina carcini
CTAACTAACCTAACCTAACCTAACCTAGCCTAACCTAACACAACCTAACCTAGCACACCTCCATATAGCGAAAAACGACGGTTCTGTGTGATTCATAAATGGAAGGTGTATGTAATATATTGACTCAAGCTTGTCGTCTGACAACAGTTAACTATTGCAAGCTGATTGGTAGAAACTGAGTGACTTATTAGGACCGGCTATAGACATAAGCATATCATTAGGCATAGGCAAACTATACGGCCGCCTCGGACCCCAGATTGATGAGGCTCTCAGCCGGGAATCACACAGAAATATAGACATTCGTATAATATTGACAATTAACCATTGCTATTACATCGGAGATTAACGATATGTTCAACGTTGAAGAAACGGGTCTCTCCTGCAAACTGCAGCACACCAAAACCATGGGCGTGTTTCATTATCGATGCTGAAGCGCTAGGAAGCGCTTCACAGTGTTACATTATCAATGCTGAAGGTGGAGTGAAGTACTTCACTGCGCTTCACTCGGAAGGCTTGAAGCAGAAGGCATTGGGCAATCATTGCGCTTTAGCGACATTCCCTTTCCCGTGTGCTGTTTGTTTTGGAATTGAATAGAGGAATAGAATATATTTGTTGAGAACTATATAATATAGAATATATTTTCTGTGAGCATTTTGTTCGCCATAGCGGACGGCTTATAGTATTTGTGTGGAATTTGTGTAAATCCGATGATGCTGAGATTAGCGCAGCTCCATATAGAATTAATGAATCCATGAACTAAAATTCAGCAAATCAGCTGAAAGCAAATGCAAATGATGAAAATAAAGCAAAACAAATTATTTGGACCAGAAAGTTTGTGGGTTTATTCCCACTCAGCTGTTCAAAATAGTCAAACAAGCGTCATTGATGTATCACTTCACAAAGTGTTTCATTATCCGTTCACTTCCATCAACTTCCTTCAGCACTTACGTTAGTGATAATGAAACACGCCCCATGACGTCCAGAGCCGAACGCCGCAATAATAATTTTCCTAATTTTAATTTTAAATATAATTTTTATTTTTATTTTTAATAATAATTTTAATTAATTGTGGGCATCACTGTTCCACGCGCGCCTGCAAGAGGTTACAACACCACCACACTTCGAACACAAGTCCGCACACATCCACGCTCACACCGTCACACATGGACACACTCACCGACACAACTATACACACTCTTTCACACACTCTGGCACGCAATACACAATTCAACCATACGGGAGTACTACAATATTGCCCTATGAACATATTAGCCACAAATGCCCGAGTACTCCCATACTCTGCAATAGGGCAATATGTTCACCTCGGCCAGTGTAGTGTCAAAGGCGTAACAAGTGTGCGTACCAACCATCGTGTATGGTAGGATTTAGTACAATATTGTGTATGGCTGGAATTAGTACAATATTGTGTATGGCTGGATTTAGTACAATACAACTATACACGATCACATAGACACACTAACACATTGACGCACTCAAAATCTCTCTCTTTCTCACACTGCACACGCTCACACCACACTGGGGTAATGAAAAATTTGGGTAGAATCATTTTTGAAAGATTGCAAACTGGTAAATGAGGGGATATTTTGTGAAAATGAACGCTTTACGGTAAAAAAGTTTATGAACATTGCTGAAGAGCATATCTCCAAACAACATCTCCCTCCAACTCATACTCGTAGTTTGGGCATTGTCTTTGATCTTTTACGCGCCTCTGTTCTACTTGGCGCTATATCAAATACATGTTTGTTTGTTTTTTTATGGAAATTTTTCCCGGTCCTTTCGAGACCGCTATTTGGAGGGTCGACTGAATATCAAATATTGGTGTGTTGAAGAAGTCATGTAGAGACATTTGGTCTATTGAATTATGCCAAGCAAAGAGGTGTATTGTGGGAGTAAGACGCTCTCATAAGTCCATAAGTAAGTCATAAGTCCGCTCTCATAAGTTCGCCTCGTAGCCGAGTGGCTAAGACGCACGCTCTGTGCACGAAAGGTCCAGGGTTCGATTCCATGGCGAGGTGCAACGGATGGGTTCGTTTCTTAAAGTGATAGCACAATTGCCGCAAGGCGGTTTCGTGTGCGCGCAGCCGTACAGTTTTCTGTGCTGGCCGTGACTGCGAAAACCCGTGTGGCGGCCGGACCTGCGGTGTGTCAGCCGGGGCCGTGAGGCTTTGCCCCCGCAAAAATTACACGCCAACATAGTCTTCTCTACTGCTGTGTTCAAATGCGTAATGATTAAAGTAAGATGCTGAAAAATCAATTGTCGAAATGAAGAAAAATAGTTGTTTTGTGTGCGATACCTCTGAGTTATTGACACGTTATTTACACGCATAATTCTCAAATGAGTCACACGAGGGGTGGTTGGTATAAAAACCACTGATGTACCGACACCATATCCCTGCTGTCAGGGGATAAGAATACTGCCACCGTACCCGCTGCGTGTCGCAATAGGCGACTAAAAGCCGACCCTCTGCTTCTTCCCTTCGAGATACTACTGTCAGGACTGGGGGGGGGGGGGGGGGGCGACGTGATAATTCAGCAGAGTTCGTGCCCCCCCCCCCCCCGATGGACTAGTGCAGCTGTCTTCTGTCCTATCCCTCTTCCGAAAAATAACCCGACACAATCACTCAGTACAATAAGTATCCAACAACAACAACAACGTATATTTATAGCGCATATAAATAACACACACGCGAGCTGAGCACAAAAATGAGACATGACGATAATGGGACGCGTGGTCGCAGCATCAACACAAATATGCGACATGTATAATAATAACACAAGGTAAGCAAGTAAACGATGAAAACGGAGAGATAGTTTAAATAATATCACAAAATGGATGAGACAATAGAGGATTATAAATTGGCGTAAGGCGTCAGAGAGTGGATGACAGGTTCAAATGATGAAGAGAATAGGTATTTGCGTAAGAAGGAGGTGAATGAAGCGTAGCAAGAAGAGAACTTACGAACATAATGGGACCGAGAGTCCATTTTCATCCGTGATGTTTCTTGGTACTTGCACTGGCTCCACCGTTTATATTTCGCTTCACAGCCGACATCATTATGGAATGATGCACAGGTACAATGATACAAGCACAACAATTGCTGGTACACGAACATACGGTAAACAGATGATATTTCGTGTTTATGGCGCACAACTGACGAGCGCTCGTGAACTATGTTTGCACCCGGGAAATGTGAAGTTTGCTAGCATCTTTCAAACAATTTTTGGACCCATTTTAGAAAATTTGGTAGGGGTACTAGGGGACGTACTGTACTCAATAATTTGGCTGGACTAAACGTGATTGCAAGCCCGTAAGATCATACATCTATCATACTTCATCACCCGATGCCGTGCCAATTATGGTTGTATTACTATAGGCTAAATAGAACACACACACAGACAGATATGATATCATTTCAACATGATAAACTCGGTTAATTTATATTTCAGTCGACATGTAAAAAGTCACTGTTCAAATGCATATCAATAACACAGAAATGTTTGTTAATGTATATAATAAAACGTCATTGTTTTTAAATTAGAAATAATTAGAATTAAAAACGCACCGAAATTCGTGAAATTTTCGGTTCAAACACGGGCACGTGGCAAAATATCCAAGCCGACAATTTGATCATTTTTCCATCACACACACACACACACACACACACACACACGTGTTTTCCAACACGTTAAAAGTGATTCGAAAAATACGAAAAAAATTTAATCAAGCAATTTAACGTACGTCAAAAATAAATAAATTCTTAATACACATACGCACACATACACATGGAGCCCCGAAGTGTTTGGTATTTGACCGCCCTAAAGCACCCCAATGATACAGCACGCCAATCTGGGACCTGCGTTTCCTGTCTTCTTACTGCCTTCGTCTCCGCCAGTTCCCATATCATCCATACCTCCGTGAATGACAATGGCACGACCCAGAATATTGGCAGCTCCGTAGAACTGACACACACACACACACACACACACACGCACACACACACAGCACAGTCAGCATAAGGCACAGTCTTTGCGCCGATCATGTTCATCTTATACATAAATGATATTCAGGATGTCGTGCCGCCAGACATATACATGTACATGTTCGCCGACGATGTCAAACTTCAAAAAATATTCGCAGCCTAAAGATTGTGTAGACTTACAGACATGTATAGAAAATTCGGAACTGTGGAGTGATCACTGGCAAATGTCATTTAATATAAACAAATGTCGAATTGTACGATTTGGGGCTAGTAAATTCAGACCAAACTATTCTTACATCATGAATAATACAAAATTACAGGATTCGCAAAAAGAAAAAGACCTTGGAGTAATAATGAATCACAGGCTGTCTCCTGAAAACCATATATCCGAAAAAGTGAAAAAGACTAATTGCAAAATTGCACATATTAAAACAGCTTTCACATATATCAACGCCGAAATGTTAAGAAAGTTAATAATAGCTATCATCAGACCATCTCTAGAATACGCTGTGACAATATGGAGTCCGCATTTACAGAAGCACAATGAAAAACTAGAGAAAGTACAAAGATCAGCTACAAAAATATCACACGAGACAAGACATTTAGGCTACAATGAAAGACTGAGAAAATTTAACCTTTCTACACTAGAAGAAAGAAGAGTCAGAGGAGATGTAATGTAGCTATATATAGATATATGACAGGCAAAGAAAATATTCAAAATACCAGTCTGTTCCAGCCGACCAGTTCCACACGTTTACATGCTCTAAGTCTTCAAAAAAGTAGAGCCAAAAAAGATATAAGGAAATACAGTTTCCCTCAACGTAGTATAGATTTTAGGAATAAAATGCCGCAAAATATAATAGGACAGCCAACAAAAAGTAAATTCAAAGAAAATTATTATCTCTGGAAGGCAGGAGACACGAGTTTCTGACTCATTCCTGCGCGAACAACTCGGTAAGAACAACTCGGTAAGAACATAGAAGTATGAAAAGTGTATGTGTGACTGAAGTGACTGAATGTGTGTGTGTATGTGTGTGTGTATGTGAATAGTATGATTGAGCATGGGAAAGCAGTGAACGTTATATACAAATTGCATGCAACTGCGATCTCCATGCATCTTGATAATCAACAAATACACACAAACAACAACAACAACAACAACAACAACAACAACATAAATTTCCTATAGCGTATTTCAATGACAAAAGCTCGAGCTGATACAGATTAAGTGGAGTAGAATAATAACAAGTAGAAAAGCGCACACAGAAAAAGATATAAAAGTGCACGAGTGAACATTTAGAAACAATTCCAAAGCACAAAATAACATGGACTCAAAAAGACTAATATACAATTGATCAAATATATGAACAATGAGCAAGTAGCATATAAGAAACAGTCGCACATGGAGTGGAAAAACTTAGAGTACAATGATAGTGATAATGTCAAGATTATACACAAGTGGGATCAGAGAGCGCACTGCAAAATAAAAATAAAATAAAATATCGGAGAGGTTTGGCGTGAGAGATTATATAGAAGCATAAGGAGTCAGTGAATGCGCTAACGGATCAAAAGAAAGAAGAAATATTTCAATAGTGAATAGGAGAATGATCGATACGACGTAGATGAAATAATATAAGGAGGGAAAGAGTTGAAAATCTTGGGCCAAAGAAAGAGAAGGACTTCGCAGACCAGGTTGATTCGTTGATGGCTCGAGGACAGAGAAGAGGAAGTGAAATACGGGAATAAGAATTGCCAGAGAGACAGGATGTTAGAGAGGTCGATGTGGGTTATGAATTAGTTTGTAGATAATGCAACAAAGACGGTGGTGGATTCATGGAATGATAGGTAGCCAGTGAAGGTGAAAAAAGTGAGAAGAGGTATGACGACATGGAGAAGGATAAAGCACAAAGCGGCAGGACTGGTTTAAAATGCGATGAAGAATTGAGAGACGAGCGAGGAACTGTATAGTATAGAGAGTTACAGTAATCGAACCTGGGAAAATAAGAGACTTGACAAGTTTGATGGCCGAGTGCTTGTCGAGAGAAGAACGAACGGGGTACAGAGAGTAAGCCGGCAGGTTAAGACGACAGAAAATAAGACGTCAGGTTCTGGCAGCATTAATGATATTATCGGATAACGATAGATTTGAGCCGAGGATATCACCAAGTTTACGCACAGAGCGCGAGAGAGGAAAAAAGAATAGTGGGGTGAAATGTGATAAACTCAGTCTTTGATGAGTTGAGTAGAAGGCGGCAAGAAGAGCACCAGTTGGATATTTCATAAAGTAGGTTAGAAATGAAGGACGGGGAAGGGAGAAGAAGGGGAATAAAGAACTGAATATCTTCTGCGTAAATGTGAAAATGCAGAGAGTACTTTTTAGTATAGAACAAAAAGAATAGAAGAGGTACAGACAGACAGACAGACAGACAGATAGAGAGAGAGGAGTAATGACCTTAATGACCTGATGTGTATGTGTGTGTGTGTGTGTGTGTCAGTGTGTGTATGTGTGTGTTTGTACGTATGTGTGTTTTATTATCTTGCTTAGGTGCAATTTGGTCAATTGCATTGAATTGAGGTCATTCTTGTGACCTAAATGTATTATCCGCACACACATACACACACACACACACACACAAACTGGCACACACACACACAAACACACACTGATACTACATTACCATATTTGCTGCTGTTTTTGCTATTGTTACGTGGTTAACACAGTTGTAAATGTTGTTGTTACCTTGATAACACTAGTAATATTGTTGATAAGTTGTTGTTGTTGACTAAATAATAAAGTGATAATGTTGATGTTGTTAGTGTTATCTTGATAACACAGTGATAATATTGTTGATAATGTTGTTGTTAAAGTTACCTTGATAACACAGTGATAATATTGCTGATAATGTTGTTGTTGTTAATGTTACCTTAATAATTCAGTGATAATTTTGTTGTTGTTAATGTTACCTTGATAACACAGTGACAATATTGTTGATAATGTTGTTGTTGTTGATGTTAATGTTACCTTGATAACAGAGTCTACTATATTAACAGATGCTGTACTATCGCCCGCGGCCTCAATATTGCCCAAATCTCCCACATGGCGCTCTGAAGACTGTGGTGAGCCGTGATGCATATCTGCACGATACACATATAACTCGGTCGGTTATGGTGACACATACACATACACATACACACACACACACACACACACACACACACACACACACACACACACACACACACACAGTACAGTACAGTACAGTAGAGTACAGTATTGCAATTTATATGGCGCTTTACACCAAAGGTCTCTAAAGCGCACACTCAAACACACACCCACACACAGACAGACAAACATAAACACATACTCACAGACAAAGACAAACGTATAAACAGCACAAGGCAACATACAAGTACACACACAAACAAACACACACTTAAATAAGCATAGACACACACATACATATAGATAATCTAAAATCTAGAACGGGAAAACGTAATAGAGCGCAGGCTAAATACAGGATAAATATGATACTTATCAGAGATGGAGACAGAATTACTGTGGCCTGATGACACACACACGCACACACACACACTCACACACACACGCACACACACACACACACACACACGCACACACACACAGTTGATAGTGTGGATGTATGCAAGTAGTGTGGTAGACAGAATTCAACTATCCAATTCTTCCAACTATCCAATTCTTTATCTTCAAATTGTTCATGCCTTACGAGATTTATCTAGTTCATTTACAAGTCAATTTGGCAAAAGTGAAAATCAATTTGGTAATTGTTACAACTTGAGCTGGTAGTCGCATTGATAATGCATTATCATATTGTTTATTAGAGTTTTAGCAACAAACTTATTATTCATGCAAATGATATCAATTAATGTGTTCTTATGTTTAAGATTATATATAATTTAAGAAGCTGCCATGTAGGGATGTATTTTTTGAGGAAGTCCATTATATTTGCATCAAAATGATCCTTTAAGTGATTGGGATTAGCTCCGATTCAAGGTTAATAATAAAATAAACTATATAAAATTAATTGATCTATTTTATGTATTTTAATCAATTGATGTAAGCTCAGGTAGCTGGCAGGGGAAATTCGTTTTCAGTCACAAGCCCTGCCACCGCAAGCCCAATATGAAGCGTGTGAATGAATTTAACAAAAACAAAGATGCGCACAATAAACACGTGAATACGACGACGCTACGTGACGACACAACACAACTCCACTGACACGGTTCTAGCTCACCAACTGCCCCGAAACATGAACCACTTCAGCGTTCGACCGTTGGATGCATCACTCATTCAAACGCAGCCAAATGGCGTGATGCCTCTGCCTGAAATGCTGCATACACTATGGCAGAGGTTCCCAAACTGGGGTCCCCGGACCCCTGGGGGTCCCTGAGAAGGTCCTAGGGGGTCCGCTACTTCTCCCGCCAGCCTTAGGAGAGAGGGTAGAAGGTACCCGTTTTCTTTCACTTTGGTGACATCAAACCCCGCATTGATCAACTGTGTAGGAGCCATCAAGCTCATCCATCCCACTGAACAAGATATGTTTGATAACTTTTGTGATCAATTCTGGACTTTTTTATGAAGGTATTTCGTTTTTTGGTTATCTGTGGTAACAGTTCATGCTGTAATTATCTATCTATTGTGGCTGTTTCTACCAATTTTACTTTGTATTGAATTTAAAACGATAAAAAATATAGAAAATATTTAAAATGTTTATTTCAAGACTTTTTTCGTGTAGGAATATGCAAATAGTAAATTGACTGTATTGTAATCATATAATGGGTACCTTGGTATGGTAATAGTAACTTCTGATTGGCTGGGGGTCCTCGGATGGGACCTAAATATCTGGGGGGTCCTTAGCACGGTAAAGCTTGGGAGCCTCTGTACTATGGTATCCTCCCATTAAGACACCCAGACATATCCTATCCTCCCAAACATTACGCATGAAAACGACACAGAAACCACAATATATATCCTGTCATCGGCAAGGATTTTTTCTGCATCTACCAAGTGTAAATGCTAACATTTCCACAGCTTATCTTGATTTGATATTAAATTAAATTTGATATCAAATAGCCAGTTTTGTATTGTATTAATGCACAATTGTACATTGAAATCTTCCTGGATCATGTCTTTCAGCTCCCGCAACTTGAACGACGGATTCTCCTTGATCGTGGACAAAATGTTCTCACTAATTTTTGCAGTTTATATTGACTTTGAGCCACTTTTTGGTTTTGCTTGAATTGTTCCTTTTCTCAACCACTTATACGCTGTGCTACTGTTGACTCCCAATGAGTGGGCCACGTCCTTCCAATTTGTCCCTCATTTGTGCGCAAATATTGAATGCAATTACAATTATCAAATTAATCTCACACACACTAACAACCGAGAAACTGCTACACTTACTACACTAATTGGACGCGTTGAATATTGTATTCTGACTAAAACAGAAATTATTTACTTTATTTTAATAAATTATTATTTTTACTTTATTTTAATTGCGCGTTTCTTTATATTTGTTCATGCACATGAAGGGCGTATGCTTGCGTATGTGAATATGAGCGTATGTGCGTATGTGAATTTACAATACAATTGAATTTAATTGAAATACAATTCATATAAATCGTATTAATCAATCGTTAAATACCAATGCGTATATCAAATTATTAATACAATGCGTTTACCAGCTCAAGTTGTAAGAATTACCTAATTGATTTTCACTTTTGCCAAATTGATTTTTACTTTTGTCTAATTGACTTGTAAATGGTATAGTTAATATGTTGTTGTTGGTATGTTGTTGTAGTTTATTGAACTACATGTTTAAACACACACACACACACACACACACACACACACACACACACACACACACACACACACACACACACACACACACACACAAACACACACACACACAACACTAAGCTGTTTTTGCTATATTACACATCAGCCATATGACAATATTAATATATTGTATAAAATAAAACAGTGTTTGTAGAAGCTAAATTTTGACCAGTCATGAATATAATATGGATAAAAATAGTAATTGTTTAATTGTTGAAAAATACAAAGATGCAACATTTTACAATGGAAAAATAAATTGTTGATCATATTCTAATATAATTAATCGGTGTATAATAGAAATAATATGTGTCATTTATTTTTTATGATAAAAAACGCCAATTTTCAAGACATTAAAGAGAAAGATTTTATCTATTTATTGCTAGAAAATTAGTGTAGTGTACTTGTAATTATTTTGTGCGCTATATTGAATACATGTTAGTTTGTTTGTTTATTCGTGTAGTATTTACTTACTGAACGGATTGAAATGTCCTTTGGACGCTTTGCAACCATTACCCAAGTTCCCGGCGTGATGCACATGAAAACCATGCTTGCCAGTAGGTAAACCTGCACTTACACAGACACACACACACACACACATTGAGGACATTAACTTATGAGGAGAGGCTAGAGAGAGTTGGGTTACCTACATTAGCGATGAGAAGATTAAGGGGTGATTTAATAAACGTTTTTAAGCATAGCATTGGCAAAGACAAACTGGATAGAAAAGTTTGGGTAGTTTGGAGTGAGAGAGATCGAAGGAGACACAATAAATGCCTTAGGCAGACCAGAGTGGTTAGGGATATAAAGAAATATACTTTCCCGAATAGGTGTATCGACGTTTGGAATAGTCTTGAAAAGTATGTAGTGGAATCAAGTAGTATCGGACAATTTAAGCGTAGATTAGACAATAGTGGGTTTGGAGACAGAACAGTCTGAGCCTTGCTCATCTCCTGTACACAACAACTAGTGAGTACAACTAGTGAGTACACACACACACACACACACACACACACATGTGTATGTGTTTTATACGCGTGCACTTTGTTTGCACATAGTTGTATGTTTGCGTATTGTTTCATGTGTATATGTGTATAAGAATATGTGTACGAATATGTATGGTGGACTGTGGTTGGTATGGTTATATGTTTGTTGTGTATCATTGTATATGAAAAGTGTTTATATGTGATCGCGCGCGCGTGTGTGTGTATGTATGTACTTGTGTATATATAATCTGGCTTGATAGCTTTATTTCCACCTGTACAAGTGAAATGTAAGCCTGTCTATGAGCATTAGCTCGACGGGTCTTTTGCCAATTGTGATACATTTATTGTTTGAACATTGTATATTTGTGTGTGGCAAGAAATGGTTGAATACATGGATAAATACACATAGACACACGTACACACACACGCACAAATATTGTGTCACTGTGTGTGTGTGTGTGTGTGTGTGTGTGTGTGTGTGTGTGTGTGTGTGTGTGTGTGTGTGTGTGTGTGTGTGTGTGTGTGTGTGTGTGTGTGTGTGTGTGTGTGTGTGTGTGTGTGTCTAATTGTACAAATATCTTCTAAACGCTAGATTACTATTTGTACTTGCGAAATATATGTACATTGTATGCCTATAGAAACTCATGATACGAAAAAAACACACCGATGGACATACACACGTACATACAGACATACATACACATACATTTTAATTTCATTTTTTCTTAGACAAAGCCGTTTATAAAGCGCAATTCACATATAACATCTCGAATACGCATGAGAAAAACAACAGATGCAGGTAGTATATATATACATCACATATTTATCAGTATATACACACACCGTACTACATGAATAACTTTTCAGGTTGAGGTAGATACAGTTTTTCATGCTGATACCGAATATTCATGTTTTATTACAATTAATTAGAAAAACCTTTTCGCGGAAATCAAGTTGAATATTAAATTTATTCAGTAACATGGCGCGCGTATAGCGTTTAATTGGCTGATTGGAATAGCACTTTATTAACATGCACTTTTCATGCAGTTTTGGAAAATATATACATTTTTAGTGGAATTAATGTAATACATTTCTTGTGAAAACCAGCTGAAAATGAGGTTATTAGTAGAATTCCGGGTTGTGTATTAGTGTACTGTTTCGGTCGCATTTTTTCCTACATTATTTATGGTATAGTGCTGCTAATACAAAAGTAAGTTCAAGTTTTTCACATTAACAATACAATTATGAATTAAATATGAAATTCAAACTTCAGTGTGAGTAACATTGTCCAATATACGTGTCACATACATATAACAATGTTATGTTATATTATAACATACACGTATACGACATCAGCTACACAACGATGGGCGATAAAAACGACCCATTACATAAACAACAGAATCGAGTATAAAACTAATACTCTTTTTGACTATGACGTCATTTTGACACAAATGTTTGTATGTAGACGTGTGAGTAATGTAGACGTTTGTAACCACACACTGTCACTATCCCACCACTACTCTACGCCTTGTGAAGGAGAGACAACATCTTTAATATCACAGCAGTTTGATGTCATTTTCAAGCGCAAACGTGATCTCTTCCTTGCTGACATGTTCGTTGGTGATTGTTTGATGGTCGTTCTGACCCTATCAAATGTACGATGTCTGTCTACCTCGGCCATATTTCATCAATTCAGCTGATTGGAGGAATATGTTTATGTTTTCATTCGCTCTACAGACAATGCACATATTCACACAATTGACAGACGAAAGATGACAATGAGCACATACAATTATCTCAATGCTGAAGAAATGTCTTCTTCAGTTTGTCATTTCTCAAGCAATGCTGAAGAAATGTAATATGATACATGTGAACATGATACATGTATCATTTTAGTATCGTCACTTAGCCGATATATGGTAGTAACGACACTCTTTGATTATAATGATTGGGCTTGTGAAAATGGAGAGTAGAATAGGAACATAATAAATACTCGCACCATCCTACTGGTGAGAAAATGTTCCAGTGGCCTATTTTGTCCGCTGTCTGCCAACGTACTTCTTGTTGCTCCATTGTTCTTCTTGAAGCTTCTGAGTCACAGTTCTTTTCGATGGAGAGCATAGCCGTGAGCATAACATAGACCGTGCAATATTTTACCCATATTTTACCTATAGCTTCTACATTTCGACCATCATTCTTTGTTTGTCTCGTCCAGGTACGTTCATGTTTCTTGAACCAGTTGAACACCATCACTCTTCTCAGAGTGCTCTTACTAGCAGTGATGTTTCATGGAGAACGCAGATGATTGGGTGTGATCGCCTACCTACAACCTTCTCCAGTTCTACAACCATTCATCCTTCGCTACCAGTATTCACCGCTATGTCGTCCAAGATAACAGCTCGAACATTATCAACACTGAACCTCCTGCTGAAGAACATCAGGATACATTTCCTTATTCAGGAAATATTTGATGTAAATGACAATTGGTATAAAAACCATGTTTCTTCAAAATTCGTTGTTTATTCATCCGAATTTCATTCCACACCATTGCATGTCAAATGTGTTCAGTGTTTACTTCTGGCTAGTGTAGGTGTCTGATATTATGAAGCAACGCTGAATTTTCAAGAATTATGAATTAGCAAGAGCTGCGCCAATGCTTGAAGATCATCCGGATCTGATAATCTTCATAGACTGATCTGATGATCAACCCAGTTAATTAATTATTAATTATTAATTACAGGCAAATCCAGTAGCATGGGAAGAGTGCAAGCACTATTACCACCCTAAGGTGGCCCCATGTACCGGAAGCGCCCAAAAGATTCAGAGAGAAAGAGAGTTCGAAGAGAAAAAAGTCTAGAAAGAGAGTTGGAAAGAAAATAATAAATAAATAACAATAAATAATAAACCATCATCCGATAACAATCCATAATGTCACTCCGCCCACGTTCTTTATTCTTTTATTCTTTATGAATATTTTAGTTCTACTCCTCCGGAGGAGCTCGCAGAACAATAAATCATAATTCCTCAATAAATAATAACAATCAACAATAAATATGTGATTCAGTAAATAACAGCCATCAATAAATAAGAATAAATATTAATATTTATTGATGTTCAGAAGTTCGGACGTTCAGAAGTTCATAATTCTTTGAATCATTAACATTGCGCGATAAAGTATATACTTTCGGAATCTACGTACAACTCTACATATCGTATACCAAAAATTATTAAAATCTACATTAACAAAAACAACAACAACAACAAACATGTATATAATATAGCGCACACAATGATTACGAGCGCGCGATACGCAAAATACGACTGGAGCAAGTGGGAAATTGGGTCAACTGCGCAGGTTGGGTGAAGTATAAACATGCAGCGCAGAACAGAAACACAAACATGTAGCAATTATGAGTCCGGAATATGCAACTAAATGTGCAAAAAAGAGATGAATCATTAAATAAAAGGAAAAACGGATTAAATTAATATCAATAGGAAGAATAAATCAATTATAACATTGCAAACAAGTAAACTTAAGAAGACTCTGAGACCAAAGAAAGGAAATGTTTGTGCATACATTCAACTCAATACTAGAGATGATGTAAATTACCCTGTTCGCGCGCTGTATTTCGAGGAAAAGTGAATTTTTCAAATGCATTACCTGAAAACATGATTGTAATGGTGGCAATATAATACATATTTTCGAAATCCACGTGAAAAACTGCACCTACCGTGTGCCAACGAATTATCAAATTCATCTTTGATTAAATATTACATCTGGTGTGAAATATCATCCACACACGCTGAATCACTTGAAAAGAGCTATTTTTAAAGTGCATTTCAGGAAAAAGTTATTGAAATAATCGCAATATAATATATATTTTGAAAATCTACGCAAAAAAACTACATCTACCGCAACTTGACACTAACGTTAATTCAAAAATCCACCCACCATAATACACACACACAAACACTGACACACACACACACACACACACACACTGCTTCAATAAAGGTGATTTAGAAAGAGGTTATTTAACAAACATATATAGATGCATAAATGACACGGTCAACACAGACGACATCGGATTAGTTTTTCAAGGAAATGTGCGTAGAGGACACTAAAAAAAACTGAGGAAAACACGTTGTCGAAAAGATGTAAAAAAGTATAGTTTCCCGTTTAAGAGCGTTGATAAATGGAACCAATTAGACAGCAAAATACAGGGTGTTTCAAAAGTCTTGGGAACATAACGATTTTTAATAACTCAAAAACTATTAGGAGTTGAAAAATAAAATTGGTACCATTTGAAAGGTTAAAGTTTCAAGTTTTGTGGGGAATCTTCAAAGTTGCTCAATATGTAGTTGAAGCTAGAAATTCAAGTTCATTCAAAAATATGTTTGATAAATTATATGGAAAAGAGACGGGACAGCACGAGCTTAGCTCATATCCTGTAGAACAACCAGGTGATTACTATGTGAGTACACACCTGTGACGGTTCCGGAAATGGTGATTGACTCGCCATTTCTGCTTAAGCTCAATGTTCCCGCAACTCCCGTGTCTGATTGCAACACACACTGAGCCGAGTCCGCTACTGACGACATTTGAGCACTCTGTACAGACACACACACACACACACATGACACACACACACATACACAAATGGTAGAAAAAAAGTGTTTGTATATTTAAACACATTTTATCCAGCCAGTGTATGAGAGGAGCAATAAGCTTAATAAAAAAATAAGGAATAAGGTAGTTGATTTTTAAGGCCAAGGCCGTCTTTCTAACAGAAGTGGATCGACTATGGTATTGGTTTCAATAATTGTGTTGTATATTGTTTGCGATAGGCCTGTGCGAGGTAGGTAATACATAGGTGGGTGTTTTCATGTAGTTTTCAGTGTTCTCCGGTAGTGTTTTGACCCAGCGGTGTTTCAAGGGCGGATGAGCTATCTGATAGCCAACGGCCATCTAGCATATTCCAGTTTGCAAACGTGTTTTCATTTTTCTATTTGTGCCTACTCCCTGCTCGCTGTGATGTTCCTGTCGGTTGTCTTTTTCGCGCCTGTGTATAAATATGTGCGCTATATTAAATATATGTTGTTGTTGTTCTTGTTGTTGTTGTGTTCATGTTCATGGTGCATATGGCTCGTTTTCTTAAGCCCCGCCTCAAGCTGCTCCCTTGCTTGTGATAGTGTGGACACTCCATAAGGAATAAGGTTAATAAGCAAGGTGACTGAGGTCATGGCCCAGAATGCACCGTGCTAATGGAAACGATGAATATTCCCACACGGAGACAGACAGACAGACAGACTGACAGACTCACACACACACACGTACACACACATACACACACGTACAGACAGGCATAAGACACGGTGGAATGCGCGTGGGCACACAGCGAGGGTTCTATGCAAATGAAGCTATTATACGGGACGTCCGTAGCTAACATTCGCACAATACACACTTGTACATTCGTAGAACCATATATTATGATATTTTTTCGGGGTAAATTATTAGCATTCTGTGGAATGTATCCTGTATTTCCTGTAAAATGCACTATAATTTGTATGAAAATTATAGTAAATTGTAAGTATAATTATAGTAAAGTTATAGTAATTATAGTAAAGTATAATTTTTATTAAACATTTTAGTAAATTTTGCAGGAAATACAGAATACATTTTACAGAATGAAACAATAGTTTTCTAAATATAATTGTGTGCAAAATCTTATTTAAACAAATATGTAGAAATTATCATAAATCTACTATAATATACCTTTATTGGACATATTTTCTTCACGTAATGAACAACAGATGAAATGTCACTCTAGCATCATAAATCTGTTCTTGCCGGAATTTCTCCCTCCGACACAATTTTATTGCTGAAAAACTTGAAAGTGTCTTGATTTCTCCGCCAAGAATATCCACACCATTCATTGAGGCGAAACCTACACTCTGTAGTATAATATTACACCACGTGCGCCTGGGTGTGTGCGTGCGTGTGCGTGGGTGTATGTACTTAAATAATGAGAGCGTGTAAATCAACACACACACACACACACACACATACACCTTTATGAACACGTGCATTGCGTACGTGTACGTGTGTGTGTGTGTGTGTGTGTGTGTGTGTGTGTGTGTGTGTGTGTGTGTGTGTGTGTGTGTGTGTGTGTGTGTGTGTGTGTGTCAGTGTGTTAAACTTACGAGTCCAATCAAACTGCTACACAAAACGACAATCAAGAGAAAGCGGCAAACACATACATACAGACACACATGCACACACGTCAGCCCTAATTACTCTATGCATGCACATGTGTGTGTATAAGTGTGTATGTGTGTGTATGTGTGTGTGTGTTGCACAAATTAAACACACATACACACACACACATGAACACTTGATCGGACAAATGAAGACAGAATGCAGGAAACACCCACGTGTGTGTATGTGTATGTGTGTGTGTGTGTGTGTGTGTGTGTGTGTGTGTGTGTGTGTGTGTGTGTGTGTGTGTATGTGTATGTGTGTGTATGTGTATGTATAGGTGTGTGTGTGTGTGTGTGTGTTTGTGCGAGCAATTTACCTCTCTATTCTAAAGCATTCCCACACACACACACAGACACACACACACACTACACACACAATACATGTATGTATAAAGAAACATAAAAAACAACAAAAACACACACACTGACACACATACACATACACATACACACTGACACACACACTGACACACACACACACTGACACACATACACACACACACACACTGACACACATACACATACACACACTGACACCCATACACACACACTGACACACATACACACACACTGACACACACACACTGACACACACACACACTGACACACACACTGACACATATACACACACACTGACACACACACACATACACACTGACACACTGACACACACACTGGCACACATACACTGATACACACTAACACACACTGACACACATACACTGATACACACTAACATACACACACATACATGCTGATGAAGTTGGTTGCACATTGCCTATTTTTCATTTAGCTAATTCACCATGTGTAAAAATGACTGTTGAAACGGCGCTGTTCATGTTAATTACGTCACGACTACAATAATGACGCACCTGTCTACCCAATATCACATGTCTGTATGTGCTAGTGTGTCTGTATGTGCTAGTGTGTCTGTATGTGTGTGTGTGTGTGTGTGTGTGTGTGTATTTGTGTGTGAGTGTGTGTATGTATACATACACTCACACACATACACACACACACAAACGCCACAAATGGAATATAATGCAACAACAAGTCGAATGCAACATGGAGAATGAGCAACTGAATAAATCAAGATTAATAAACCGGTTAGTGCACTGCGCGTAATTACCTGCCCATCTTCACAACGTAATCGGCTTGTGTATAAGAAGAAAGCATAAGAGATATAAGAGAGAGAGAGAGGTGGATGGGAGATTATAAGGTATATAAGGTGTATATACTGTGTGGTATACTGCATACTCTCAAAATATGCACAGAAATGAATGCAGATATATACAGTCAATATGCTCATCAAACTGGAGCTTATTCAAATTGCTGAATACTCCATATATCAGTGGTTCTCAACCTTTTTTCTCACTGTTTCCCCACTTCTTAACACGAGCCATCTCATCTTCATTTTCCACACAACACAGCGCTGATAAATTAAATAAATCCATTTGTTACATCAAAGTAAATGTCATTAGAGGTCACCAGAAACAAAAATAAACGAATTTGAATTGATAAAACACACACATAGTTGTCCTGTTCTGTCCGATCTTTAGTTTCCCACTTGGCAACTCTTCCATTCCCCACCAGTGGGGAATTTCCCACAGGTTAAACATCACTGGTCTAGATCAAGCACTGAAGAATAAGAAATACTCGAAATAAGAAATCTGAAGTAGAAAACAACACCAAGTCAAAGGCAACCATAGCAACCAAGGCAACCATATTTTAAAACATATACCAAAACACCAAACTTGATAAATAACGCAATTCCACTCTGAGCATGGTTAGGGGTTGTATTATAAATTGTTTTATGGTTAGGGGTTATTTTATATGGCGAATATACAATTTCGTAGTGAAGTATGTATTCCTTTAGCGCTGGGAAATAACTTATCAGACAAAAATAGACTATTTTGTAGGTCGTTTTGTGTGTGTGTGTGTGTGTGTGTGTATGCCAAAATGTAAATGTAATGTGTAAATGTCAAGTAAATGTAAAATAAATGGTATAATGTAATGTGATATATATATATATATATATATATATATATATATATATATATATATATATATATATGTATATATATACACTAACACACAACTAACACACCCACATATATACATACATACATACACGCTAACACACACATACACTAGCACACAACTAACACACACACATACATACATACATACACACCAACACATACATACAGATATACATACACACCAACACACATATACATACACACACACACCAGCACACACATACACACACACACTGGTACACACCACACTGTTGGGATAGGGAAACAGGTATGCTTTCAAAGTGTGCCTGTTCTATTTCCTCGTAATTCTCACGTTTCTCTTGCTGTAAAATCTGCGACAAATAAGGACAAATTACACATCTTCAAGTGTATGCATGTTTGTGTGTGTGTGTGTCAGTGTGTGTGCGTGTGTGTGTGTGTGTGTGTGTGTGTGTGTGTGTGTGTGTGTGTGTGTGTGTGTGTGTGTGTGTGTGTGTGTCAGTGTGTGTGTCAGTGTTTTTCAACTTGAATGGAATTACCAACTGTTGAAAAACAGATAATGTGTCGGTAAATAGGCATCCACTAGCATAAATACACACACTGACACACACACTGATACACTGATACACTGACACACTGATACACACACTGACACACACACACACTGACACACTGATATACACATACACACACTGACACACTGATACACACACACTGAGACACACACACTGACACACTGATACACACACACTGATACACACACTGATACATTACATTACATTACATTACATTAAGACATTTATATCGCGCTTTTCACCCGAGGGTCTCAAAAGCGCTCACACACACACTCACACACACACACACAACACACACACACACACAAGCACAAGAGTCATACACATACACAATCACGAACACACACACTCACCTACATACATACACCCATACACACACACAAAACAGACATATAAAAGACATATAGACAAGTACATATACGCACAATCACGAACATACACTCACGTTTACATACTCAAAAACACAAAAATGCACACGCATACACACATACATATTGAATAAGATAGCAAAGCCGACATACAGCACAGAAGACAACACAACATACAACACATTAAGACAACACAACAGGCATACAACGACATACACTCAGATTGACAAATCACAACAAAATAGACACACAAATACAAACCAGAAAACACAACATAGCAGACACACAAAGACATACACTCAAACAAATAGACAGAGAACACAACACAACAGACACACAAACACAGATAACAGAGCTCAACACAACAACACACATACAGCATACAATGGAGAAACATACAGACACAAGAACAGAAAACACACGCATGAAGCACATACACATAGAAGACAGAATTAGGAAACAATCAGACCTTATATTCAGTACTAATATATACAATATTATTAAGACAGTAATAAGACTTAGTGAGAAAGAAATTTTTAGTATGTTTTTTGAAAAGAGATAGAGATTTGATTGAGCGTATTGAGGGAGAAAGCCTATTGTAGATACGAGGTCCTAAGATAGAGAAACAACGATTGTAGTGAGAATGCCTAGAAGGAAAGGAAGGTTCAACTAGTAGAAAAGGATCGTTAGAAGACCTAAGAGAAAGAGATGAGGTTTTATAAGACAGAAGGTCAAACAGATACGCAGGCTTACGAAGATAAAGAGCTGAATGAATAATTAAACAAATACGATACTCAACAAGAGCCTTAATGGGAAGTAACCTAAGTTTTTGTAAAGAAGAAGATACATGAGAACCCGAAGGAAGATTAAATATCATACGACATGCTTTATTAATAATACATTGAAGTTTCCTAAGCTGGCGGTGGTTGAGAGATAGTAGAAGAGAACAGCAGTACTGAGTTTTACTAAAGATGAATGAGTTAGCTAACTTAAAGGCAGCAGAGATGGTTATATATCTACGAATGGAATAGATACGCCTAAGTTGATAGTTACAACACCTGATAATGTCGGATATGTGTGGATCAAAAGAAAGAGAGTTATCGAGTATGATACCAAGACTACGTACAGAGCAGGATAGAGGTATACTAAGAGAAGTAGTACTATTAGAAGATGGAAAGAGAATATACTTAGTCTTATCAGGATTAAGTTTGAGATGACGAGTGAACGCCCATCTTTCTATATCAGATAGGATGGTACTAACTGAAGAGTGAGAAATAGACTCAGACGAGAGAAGGATTTGAATGTCGTCAGCGAATATTTGGAAGGACACATCGTGACGACGAAGAACTTTCCCTACAGAGGTAAGATACATATTGAAGAGGAGAGGGCCTAAGACAGAGCCTTGAGGTACACCACAAGTTAGTGGGCAAGCCTCACTACAAGAATCAGCAGAGGTAGAAACAAACTGAAGTCTATTAGAAAGATAAGAGCGAAAGAAAGAGAGAGCTGTGCCGCTAATGCCTAAATCTAACAGAGTATCAATAAGAAGCAGATGATTAACAGTGTCAAATGCAGCAGAGAAGTCTAGTTGTATAAGTAGAACATCATTACCAGAGAGAGTAGATTTGACAATAGAATCATAGAGAAAAATTAGAGAAGTTTCAGTAGAGTGAAAGTGCCGGAAGCCAGACTGCTCAGCAAGAAACAAATTGTTAGATTCAAGATATTCGGATATCTGTATGTAGGCAGCCATTTCAAGAACCTTAGACAGCCAAGGAATTCTAGAGATTGGTCGATAGTTAGAAAGCGTGTTAGCATCCAGACCAGATTTCTTAAGTATAGGGAGAATACTGGCAGTTTTAGATGCAAGAAATTCCCCAAGAGTGAAAGAAGCATTGATGAAATTAGCTAAGAAAGGAAGGAGCAATTCAATGGAGTGAGGAATCCTGGAAAGATCAATGGGGTCGAGAGATGAAGAATGGATTTTAACATGCCTTAAAATAGTTCTACAGTCAGAAAGGGTAACTAAAGTAAAAGAGTGAATAACAGAGGAGGGTAAGGGCGGAGAGTATAATGGTAGAGCAGCAGGGAACAAGCAACGAATCTTATCAATTTTAGACTGGAAGAAATTCATAAATATGGAAGGTAACTGATCAGAAGCAGAATCTGGGAAAACAAGACTACGGGAATTACCTAAAATACTGTCAAAAAGCTTCCAAAGTTTCTTAGAATTGAGACAGGAAGAAATTTTAGAATTATAGTAAGATTTTTTGGCGGAATCACAAAGAAGATGATGATGACGGCGGGCAGAACAGAAAGATTGCCAGGAAGAGTCAGTCTTGAGACGACGCCATTGGCGCTCAAGCCGACGAAGGGAGGTTTTTGAATTTTTAATATCAGAGTTATACCAAGGACAGCGAGTATTAGTGGAACGAAAGACTTTAATAGGAATAAAGGTTGATTTGAGAGAATCGAGGGATGAGTTAAAGTATCCTAAGAGAGAATTAGGAGGTATATGAACGAAACATTCAGTAGCAAAAGACAAATGCATATTGACATAAAGAGAGTCCAAATCAGCGTTACAATAATCCGAGAAACTAATAAGTTTGGGAGATTTGTAAGTGATAGGGAGGCGGGCAGAAAATTCAACTAATGAGTGATCAGAAATGAAGGAATCAATAGGAAAAACAGTGAGATCTCTAATAAGAATAGTAGAATCGGAGAAAGAAAGGAGGAGATCAAGTGTGTGGCCGTGAACATGAGTAGGGCAGCAGATATGATTACAAAGACCTAATGAATCGATTAATTGTAAAAACATAGAAGAACAAGACTTGAGATGAGGCGCATCAACCCAAAGGTTGAAGTCACCACAAATCACTATTCTAGAAGAAAAAATTGGAAGAAGTGTGTCTATAAGAGAAGAAAACTCATCAAGAAAAATTGAGGAAGAGAAAGAATTAAGACGGTAAATGTTGACAATACATACAGGCAGAGTAGTTTTACCTATTACTTTACAACAGATGTATTCAAATGACTTAATAGGAATTTCTACACTACATAGATAGGCATTAATGATGTTAGAATTATAGACAAAAGAAACACCACCGCCAGCGCATTTAGTAGGATTAGATACATTCAAAGGGCGACAATTATGAAAAGCTGAGTAGCCAGCAGGAAGAGAGCGGTCAAAGGAGGATATTTCAGCAACAGAGAGCCATGACTCAATAATCAGAAAAATATCATACTTAGGAAGGATGGACGCAAAAAGTGATATTTTAGACCTAATAGACCTGAAATTCAAGAAAGCACATTTTAATAAACCAATTGCATTATTAGATTTAGAACGAGAAATAATAGAAAATGAGTCAGAGAGAGAAGAAAGACACTTATCAGCGGATGAAGTGAAAAATGAAGTGACACACACACACACACACACACACACACACACACACACACACACACACACACACTGACACACTGACACACACACACTGACACACACACACTGACACACTGATACACACACACTGATACACACACACACACACACTGAAACACACAGAGCGAATAGTTCAATCAAGTTTTCTCAACTCATCTAAGTGTCTTCGGGTAATAGTGCATAAAATACAGGCTTTATAAAAAAATTGTTTTTTTTGGAAAAACCCCAAAAACCACTGATTTTTTTTAAAACACAAAACAACACTGGTCTTACACCAATACTTCTTTAGTCAGACTCGCCCAACTTTCATGTTTATTTTTATTTCTCACAAACGCTAGATCATTTAGGACATACGTTTGAGCGATTATCATTAACCAAAAAAAACGATTTCACCAGAAAATTCAAATGTCGGTGTTTATCAGCTTTATGCTACAGCTAGCTGGTGTATGTAGCAACAAGTAAACTTCTCAAGTGATTTATTACGTTTATTATAATAATTTATTTAAGTTTCTTTGGTCAAAACAAAAATTCTATAAATACATAAAAAGTACACACCAAATATTTAATACTTGAATTAATGTATGTTAATATCTAATATAATAAACTTGTCTCGGCATTTTCTGGGGCGAGGCGATTGTGAAGTTTTATGTGGACTAGTGGAAGATTTGAGAACAGGCGTTCAACAACACCAGCCGATGGTGCAGCTGCCATCATAATTACCTTCACCAGGTCAATTTCAGCTTTGGCCACTTTGTTGGCGAATTAACTTCACCATTATGTTGAGTATACTCTGTTGTCTTAATTACTGTTGGAGAGGTAGTCTTTATTGAATGATGCTGCTTTGTATCTGAGTTTCGTAATCATAGGAAAGTAATTGAGGAAATCGTGACAAGACTACATCAGTGGCTCGATCAGCCTGTTCTTCTTTCAGTTTTCTTCCCAGATAGCGCGCATCCAGAGTGTAAGCAATCAAGTGGTCATCACTGATCGCTTGTCTTTAAAGGTTAAATGCCTCAAGTGACAGCTGCTACACGGGAAGAAGCCGAAGCTTATGAACACACAGGTGTGTCCCGTACAGCTCGCTGCCACCACAGAACCGACCCTCTCCACGCTATGGCGCCACAAGGACGTAAGACGTATTAGAGATGGCCACCTCCCCAGAATGCATGGCACAACTCATGACTGATATCTGGTACCATCATTTTCTGCTGGGTGGACAGGGGCTGTGGGATTGTAGAATTCGCCCAATGAAATTCTGCTCCGCCGGGCTACGAACCACAGACCTCCCGCTTGTGAGGCGGGTGTGCTAACAACTGCACCACGGAGTCCACAAAAGTCCACAATTGTCTTTGCCGTTTCTCAAATATTTCCTCCTGTTTTTGTCCTGTTATTTCCGAACCATTCAAGTGTTTGCTGC
Source organism: Sacculina carcini (assembly GCA_916048095.2). Lineage (NCBI taxonomy): Eukaryota > Metazoa > Arthropoda > Thecostraca > Sacculinidae > Sacculina > Sacculina carcini. The sequence continues at coordinate 3,535,741 of OU696595.1, forward strand.
ATGCTAATAGTTGATGCTCTCTTCTCTACTATTTTACCAGTGCTCTTTCATTCTAACAGCCCGACGTTCCACATTGAGTCCACATGGACGACATACAGCACGACAACCTTTTTCACCCGATATGCTTTCTCTCTCAAAATTTACCCAAACTGGATCAGGTTTTCGTGCAGTCATAACGCACCAGACACTCCCTTCCACAATTTAGCTCATTATACACTCAAATATAACTGCACTAATATGCCTCAACTGCTATCTGTTAACTCAACTGACTTTGCCCACAGACTGCTTCCTATATAAGCCCTTTTATGCTGTAGTATCTGGTACTGAAGAGACGTAGCCTAGCGTGTGTCTAAATAACAAGCGGCTTTCTCTTCAGACCATGAAGTGTTTGCACATGAAAACATGATCATGTCGATGCACATCACAGTCTTCCGACGGATTTCATATTTTCCTGCGACAACTCTCCTCAAAATGATTGTGTTCCATGTGCTATCCACATATGTGTTATGTTTTATGTGTATTATATTTATGTTTTATATGTTTACGTGTATTCAATATGTTTATGTGTATCCCAATATCCACATATGTTTTATGTGTACTCAATATGTAACAAAACACAAATGTGTGAGTTTAATATATACTAGATATATATATATATATATATATATATTCATACTTATCTATTATTATTATTATTATTATCAATTACAGGCCCATCCAGTAGCATGGGAATAGTACAAGCACTATTACCACCCTAAGGTGGCCCCATGTACCGGAAGCGCCCAAAAGATTCAGAGAGAAAGAGAGTTCGAAAAGAAAAAAATCTAGAAAGAGAGTTGGAAAAAATAACAATAAATAATAAACCATCATCCGATAACAATCCATAATGTCACTCCGCCCACGTTCCTCAATAAATAAAAACAATCAACAATAAATATGTGATTCAGTAAATAACAGCCATCAATAAATAAGAATAAATATTAATAAATAAGTAATAAATAACCAATAAATACGTGCTTAGATATATAAACACTTATGTGCTGCAACGGAACACTCGTGGAAATAAACATATATTTCAATGATATCACAAGTTTCATTGAAAATCATTTTTGGAAAACAATTGTATATCAGAACCAAGGCTTAGAAAAAATATGCCTTTTTAAGAAAATACATGGTAAGTGTGTCAGTGTGTGTCAGTGTGTGTCAGTGTGTGTCAGTGTGTGTCAGTGTGTGTCAGTGTGTGTCAGTGTGTGCCAGTGTGTGTCAGTGTGTGTCAGTGTGTGTCAGTGTGTGTGTGTGTGTGTATGTGTGTCAGTGTGTGTGTGTGTGTATGTGTGTCAGTGTGTGTCAGTGTGTGTCAGTGTATGTCAGTGTGTGTGTTTGTGTGTCAGTGTGTGTCAGTGTGTGTCAGTGTGTGTCAGTGTGTTTCAGTGTGTGTCAGTGTGTGTCAGTGTGTGTCAGTGTGTTTCAGTGTGTGTCAGTGTGTGTCAGTGTATTTCAGTGTGTGTCAGTGTGTGTCAGTGTGTGTCAGTGTATGTCAGTGTGTGTGTTTGTGTGTCAGTGTGTGTCAGTGTGTGTCAGTGTGTGTCAGTGTGTTTCAGTGTGTTTCAGTGTGTGTCAGTGTGTGTCAGTGTGTTTCAGTGTGTGTCAGTGTGTTTCAGTGTGTTTCAGTGTGTTTCAGTGTGTGTCAGTGTGTGTGTGTGTGTGTGTGTGTGTGTGTGTGTGTGTGTGTCAGTGTGTGTGTGTGTGTGTGTGTGTGTGTGTGTGTGTGTGTGTGTGTGTGTGTGTCAGTGTGTGTACGTATGTGTACGTGTGTGTTAGTGTGTTAGTGTGTGAGTGTGTGAGCGCTCTTGAGACCATTATGTACATCCAAGTGTGCACTATTCTTATACTCCCATAACATCCACCATATAAACACGCATACACACACACACACATACACATACATAGACTTTTAAACCACTATGATGCAAAATGACCCACTTGCAGATCCACTCGTTTGCAATATACAAACACACAGACACACACACACACACACACACACACACACAGATGGTCGATAAGGAATGCGCTTATAGCACGAACGGAGGTGGCTTTTTCAAGTGGCCTCGTGCCGACAATAAACCGCCACCCCGCTAGCCTCTCAACTATTCGCAATCAGTCGCAAATCGTGCGTGTTGCTGATAAGAGATATGACAGCATATAATGCACGTAAGCTGAATTTCGAATTATGCGAGAATATAGGGTCTAGGATTAGTTTGTCTTCCAATCGTATAAATTCATATTGAATTGAATTGAATTGTATTGGAAAAAATATTCGTCTACATTCATATTCGTAATATTCGCAATATTCATATTCATATACATTCATTACATCATATACATTCATATACATTCATGTTGTTCTGTAAGAAACGCCTTGTAATTGATTTATTCCTTCGTCTACAATTTGAATTTGAAAAACACTCAAATAGTTGAATAATTTCTATTTTCATGCAGAAAATTCAACACAGCTATGAATCATCTGGTGTTAATTCCTAGTACCAGATAATTTTTCAACCGTTCATATAAGTTACAATTACTTCTTGTACCACTAGTTGATAACATATTTGTGTGTTTATATATTAATGAGCGAACAAACATCATATTCGAACGGCGGACATTTCGTATAAACGACCAACTCAGGGGTTCTCAACGTTTTCATGGTTCCATACCCCAGACTTATTTGACTCTTCAAATAATTATCACCAATTCTACAATTTGTCAATATGTCTTCCAAATCCACGAGTATTTCAATCGCTTGAACTTACTGTACCTTAGACCCTAGTTTATTATTTAAAGACTATTGTTAATTTATAGCAGTATATGCAGAAATTGAATCCCATATCCGCAGTCTTTGGCTTCCTACCCCCAAGGGGGTTGAGAACAACTGGACTAGTTGCTAGTCACTGGGAATTGTAGTCATTCATTTGAATTTCTGCTCGGCAAAGCAGGATGATATCCTGTGTGTGTGTATGTGTGTGTGTGTGTGTGTGTGTGTGTGTGTGTGTATATGTGTGTGTGTATGTGCGTTTTGAATTACTGACCGCGCTAGGAGAGACAGCGTATCTGCCAATGATAATTCCAATTACGGCTGCAACCACACCGACGGCAATCAAAATCACAAGCTGTTTAGTTTCCGGCATGACTTCAAGACCACGCGATAGAGAGCGATGCACACGAAACGACGACCAAAACCACACTGAGACGACAGTTGTGCGTCGCTTACGTCGACTTGTCTAGTCTGACGTCTGAATTTTCCAATTTCTTAGCCGCAAAAGCGCAGCCAATCAGCGCGCAAGGTTTGCCCACGTGACTATGACGTCGCCTGTTCGTTTTGCCTGGCGTCGGTCACATGGTACGCTCTATGAGGAAAGTGAAATGCACAGCGCCCGTGCGTGCTTGACTTATGCACCTCCGCCGCGTGCTACAATAGCCAGCGTGTTACACTGACACACATACATGCACCGCATGGCACGACGCGCATACAAACACGCACGCTATATTATGATAGGTTAGTATCCATTGTGAGGCTGCCTGGTACACGCATGGTACACGCATGGTACACGCATGTGTACCGTCTTAACGCAGGGGGGGGGGGGGGGATGTGCTGAAAATGGGGGATGCTGAAAATGTGCAATTTTGAGGGGGGGGCGCTGAAAATGAATTTCAATTATATATACACACATTGACAAACGCATTATGCGCGAATATGTTTTGCGATAATGCTTATATCAACAAACTACAAAAAGATACTTTTTGACCGCTTCTAGTGAATCTCTTGGTTATGAGGAGTTGATGGAAACATTGGGGGGGCCTTAGGCCATATTATATACAAGAACATTAAATTAAACATTAAGGCCATATTATATACAAGAAAATGTATATACTATGGCCTATGAAAATATAATCTACGAATCCAGTATATTATTAAATTATGCAGAAAAAAAATTAATACGTACTTTTTTTCCTGTTAATATTTTATTATATTATTAATCAATCAAAAATATAACTTGAAAACTGATTCAAATTCATCCTAGCAGTTTTTTAATTTATATTTTCACTCAGCTCTGTGTGCAGAAAATAGAACCTCACATAGCCATATTTAAAATTAACTCAAATTGTATTGTTGATAATATTTCATATACATTTGGCTAGCTTATTGTATTTTGCACTTGTGAAACGCGAGTTAAATCGATAATCGATCCAATTACACTGTGAAATTATTCACGGGCCCGGGGTTTCCATGACAACGGCAGTAAGTGACTCAACAACAGACACGACTTCTTCCATTGAAATATTCCAGATTGTGTTGTGACTTTTTAGTGTTATTTCAAGCATATTGTGTGTTTGTGCGCTTGGGCGTGACCTACCGGTGCACACAGACATACAGACAGGAAGTAATTAAGTGCGGCAGCAATTAGTGATATCAACTAGGGCACATTAATTACAAACGACATTTCTACAACTTTTGCCAACGGAAAATTCACCAGGGAAATTGTTTGAATGTGATCCACTTTTGCGGTGAGTTCCTTTATACCGAGATAAATAATCAGATAATCGATTGAAATAAAATTCCACCTAAACACATCTTTGTATATAGTTTTTAAAGCACAGTTCATACCCTGAATAAGCAAGTTTTATAGCATATAGAAGTGTATATAAAAAGCTATATTTCGCCTCTATTTTTGAAGTACGAATTTTTACTATTGCAGTCACATACTATACGAACTATAATAACTTGAATACATATATGTGGAAGTAAGTAATTAGTATGAGGCAGAAATTCTTTACAAAGTTAATGCAGCGCGGTTGATACAAAAATGCCAAATTTGAACTCGAGAGAAAATTATAACAACAACATAATATTTTAGGTGTTTTCGCTGATTTTTACACCGTGTTAATCCTGTAATCGCAATTTCACCATTTTTGGCATATCACAAATGAGTTATATGTTTGTATAAGTCAGCCCTATCCTCGAACGCTACTCGCTTAGGTTTCATTTATATGCTGACGATTTCCAATTTCTCATCCCATTTCCCCTTCCATCTTCCTCGTTTATTTCTGATGTTATCGCTGATGTTGAGTCCTGGGCTTCTTCCCGACGTCTTCTCCTGAATCGGTCCAAGTCTGATGTTATATACCTTGATTTTGCCAAAGCGTTTGATAAAGTAAACCATGGCAAACTATTACGAAAACTAAAGGATCTCGGAATTACCGGCCAAGTTGGCAGATGGCTTTCTAGTTTCCTGATGGAAAAAACACAAAGAGTGTCGATTGATGGCACGATGTCATCCCCAAGTAAGGTACAAAGTGGAGTGCCGCAAAGATCCGTGTTAGGACCTCTGCTTTTCATTGTATATCTGAACGATATGGACAAGGAGCTGATTCGTTCTACAGCCACCTCCTTTGCTGATGATACTAGAATTAAAAGTGAAATCGCACATTGTGACGATGCAAAGAGGTTACAGAAGGATATGAATCTAGTATTGAGATGGGCGGAATTGAATGACATGACACTAAATGAGAACAAGTTTGATTTATTGAGATATGGGTCGAACATAAAGTTGAAGATGAAAACATTTTATCATTGCAATGACAAACCTCTTCTAGAAAAAGATGAAGTCAAGGATCTAGGAATCTACATGAGCAGTGGTGCATCTTTTTTATTATCATTTGAACCAAATTGTGGTCAATGCAAGGAAAATGAGCGGCTGGGTTTTTCGCACATTCAGAACAAGAGATCAAACTAGCATGCTCACTATATGAAAGGCAATGATCTTACCAAAACTGGAATATATAGCTGTCAATTATGGTCACCATACAAAATCCAAAACATAATGAAAGTTGAAGCCATACAGAGGTCTTTCACCAGCAGAATACAGGCAACTCAAGATCTGAACTACTGGCATAGACTGAAGCGCTTGAAACTGTATTCTCTGCAGAGAAGAAGAGAGCGGTACATAATAATATACGTATGGCGAATGCTGGAGGATCATTCTCCCAATGTAGGCCTACATCAGACAATAAACCAAAGACGAGGCTGACTATGTTACGTAGAAGGAAGTTCAAGCGTCACACACAAAATAGGTACAATGATTCACTATTCCTTCAAAAATAATTGAACGGGTCTTTTCAACTGCCTGCCACGGGAACTCAGAAATATAACGGGAGTGGCACCAGATTCCTTCAAACGACAACTGGACAAGTGGCTGGCGAACATCGTTGATGAATCTCCCACACCAGGATATCTCAGCTCACATCACAACTCCCTACCGGAGGTCGTCGGAGCATTGAAGATATCACAGTCCGGTTCCAGCGAAAGTCCACTTCAGCTGCGTCTCGAAATTCTCCAAAGTAACCAAAGTAAGTAGTCTTTCATCTTCCTAGAATTTCACCTCCACTTCTTCCATTTCCAGTGTCTGAATCTGTACGTAACCTTGATGTGATTTTCGATTCTTCTGTTTCGTTCTCCTCTGATATTTCCTCTGTTGCCATCACCTGCCTTCTTATTCTTCGGTCTCTATATCCCATTCGCCCGTTTCTTGATCGTCCGTCTGCTATCAAACTTGTACTTTCCCTTATCTTTTCTCGGATTGATTATTGCTGTTCTTTGTACTTTCATGTTCCTCGATATTCTCTCCGCATTCTCCAGCGGGTCATCAACTCTTCTTGTCGTTTTGTTCTCTCGCCCTCTCCCTGTCGTCATACATCTCAATTTCTGTTTCAGTTTCGCTGGCTCCCCGTTATTCCTCGTATTCATTTTCGTCTTTGCTGTATTATTTTTAAACTTATTCACGACCCTAGTCGACCCTCTTATCTTTCTGGTCTCCTCACTGTTGCTACTGCTCCTTCTCGTCATCCTCACCCTCTTGTCTGCCCTCGAGCCTTGAACGAGTCATTTTGGTCTTCGAAGTCTTTTTCTTTATTTGCTTCCCGATTGTATAACTCGCTTCCTCGTACTCTTCTATCAGCCACTTCCTATTGCTCATTTCGTTCGGCACTCTTTAAATACTTATTTGAATTATCATTTGATTCCACTTCTGTCACCCTTAAATCTTATGCTTCAGTCTGATTTCTTACGCCTGCTCTGACCTTTTCATCTACTTGCTATTTGTGATGTATCTTAATTAAGTCATGTTCCCTTTTGTCAGTTACTCTTGTGATTGTTCGTGTTTTGTGTTTATCTCTGAATATTTTGGCTTATCTTGCTGTTTAACGCGCGTGTGTTTTTGATATGCGCTATACCAAATAAATGTTGTTGTTGTTGTTTTTGTTGATTTATCGTAGCTGCATGAATACATTTAGATGAATACATTTGATTACATGACGATAATATGGATTCTGGGTTAAATTCGTATTTGTATTCACATCAATGTTTGTGGTTTGGACATTTTTCACTCATTGATTTGTATAATTAGCGATAAAATCTTTTGCAAATTTAATTTTAATCCAATGAAAATTTGCTTTAAATATTGCAGATAAAATTTGTTATTGCGTGTGCCATTGTGTGAA
>OU696595.1:3548294-3573294 GCA_916048095.2 Sacculina carcini
GTTAGAAAAACACATTCATACTGAATTCTTATCACGCTCAATGCTTTAATGTCATCGTTATTGAATTTGTTCGAAAATACAAAGAATAAGCATTAGGTGTTCATAACATGGAATTTTTTGCAAATTTTTACGGATGCAATTTGTAGGCCGCTTTCAAGATCCCCTGAAGTGGAGATCCCCTCACTATCGGTTTAGGAATATCTGAATTAGACTATTTACAATCCAGTAGAAATATTTCCACTTGGGTGTCTGTTTTCATTATTGAATTGCTATGATTAACTGAATTATGCATTTTAATTATAATTATGATTGGATTTTAATGATTTATATTATTGTTTGTTGTTGTTGTTGTTGTTGTTGTTCCTCAGGTTGTCTGGCCGAGCAACCTCGAGCTCCTGAGGAAAGACACGGCACCGACCGGGTTGTTCCACAGGTCTCTGATGGATGTAATTTTGTGTTGGCTTCTGAGTTGTGTGTGTGCTGTGCAGTGTTCCATGATGTGTGTGATGGTGTGTGGTGCTGAATTGCAATCTGGACAGGTGTCATCGATTGAGTCATTCAACCTTTTCTGATATGACAGAAGGGCAGGATGATGACCGCATCTCAACCTGGCCAGATGCACTTTGTGTTCCCTTGTGAGTGTGTTTTCTGATTTGTGTATGTGCGGTGGGTGTCTTTGTAGGAGTGTATTGTGTTGTAGTGAGTGTATGGCTTTCCGTGCGATCTCTGTGTGTATGTGTTTCTTGATTGATGTGCGTGGGGGAGCTGGTGGAAGTGATGTGAAAATTTGTCTGTGGTAAAGTGTGCTTGGTGTTGTTTTTATGTTTCTGTCTGTGTTGTCTTGTGTTGTGAGGTGATGTAGTGGATGTGCTGTGTTGGTGACTGCTGCTGCGAGTGTTTGTGTGCCTCTCATGTCTAGGTGATGTGTCAGTTTGAGTATTTTGGTTTCGTGATGAAGGTGGTCTGCTGGTGTGGTAGCTGTGCATCCTGTGATTGTTCTGAGTGCGGTGTTTTGAAGTGTTTGAAGTGTGTTTGTGTGGCGTGTTGCGAGATTGCTAGCCCATGCGGGGCTAGCATATTCTATGACGGGTCGGATGTATTGTTTGTATATGGTGGTTGTGGTGTCTTTGTTGTGTCCGAAAGTTGTGTGAGAGAGTGCTTTCAGTGTGTTGAGGCGTGGAGTGACCTTGGTTTTAATGTTGGTGATGTGCTGTTTGAATGAGAGTTGTGTGTCGTATGTGACGCCTAGTATTTTTGGTGTGTGCGTGTGTGGGATGATCATGTTGTTGATGGTGATTTGTGGTGTGTAGTTGTGTTCGGATGTCCAGTTGGTGATGAGTGTGGCTGTGGATTTGGCAGGTGCAATGTTCAGTTGGTTTGTGCTGAACCATTGTTGTAGTGTGTTGATGTAAGGTTGTAGTGTGTGCACTGCTGTGTCGGCGTGTCTGTGTGTGCTTGTGATTGTGATGTCGTCTGCATATGATGATATCTGTATGGATGGAGTGTTGGGTGCTGGCATGTCATGTAGGTATAGGTTGAATAGTGTTGGTGCTAAAACGGAGCCCTGAGGGACTCCGTTTGTTATGTTGCGTGTGTGAGATGATTGTCCATTGTACCTCACATGGGCGCATCTGCCAGCGAGGTAGTTGGCCAACCATCTCTTAGTGTTATTGTGAAGTGTGGTGTCTAGTATTTTGTTTGTGAGATTGTGTCGTGGAACTCTGTCGAATGCTTTGCTGATGTCTAGTGTTATGAGTAGTGTTCTGTGTGGTGGTTTTGTTGTGTTTATGTTACCCATCATGGTCTGTGTGAGTTTTGTGAGCAGTGTGGTTGTGGAGTGCAGTGATCTGAAGCCGTGTTGTGATTGTGATAGTGGGATTTGTGGTGTGATGAGTTTGAGTATGAGGCGTTCTGTGATTATTGATGGTGTGCAGAGCAGTGTGATTGGACGATGTGAAGAAGGAAGCGTGGGGTCTGTGCCTTGTTTGTGTAGTGTGATGATGATGCCCGTTTTCCAGATGTGAGGTATTGTGTTGTGTGAGAAGCTGTAGTTGGATATGTTGGAGAGTGTCTGTATGCCTTGTGGACCAAGATGTTTTAGATGGATGTTACTTATTCCATCTGGACCACAGGCTGATGATTGTTTGATGTTGTGTATGATGTGTCGTGTCTGCGCATGTGTGAAAGGTGTATATAGTGGATCTGTGCTGAATGTGTGTTTACGTCTGATGATTGTCCTGTCTTTTTGTGTAGGTGTGATGTGGCTGATGTGTGAGTAGTGGTTAATGAGTGTGTTTGCTTGTTGTTTATTTGATGGTACAGATGATGTGTCGGTCGTGATGGCTGCGTGTGTGCGTGTTATATTGCTGTTTGAGAGTGTGATGCTTTTCAGTGTGTTGTATAGTTTTGTGGTGTTTGATCTGTGATCTAGTGTTTTTATGTAGTTGTGCCAGTTCAGTGATTTTTGTTCATGTATCTTGGTGTTGATTGTGGTGTTGAGTGCGTGTATTTGTTCGGATGTATTGTGTGAGTGTGGTGTCGGAGAGTGTTTCAGTGTGTCGCGTTGTTTGATGAGTGTGTGTATTTCTTGTGTAAAGTTTGGGTTGTGGTGTTTTCTGTGTCCTTTTGGGATGTGTTGTTTGTCTGCCTTGTGTATGATGCTGTTAAATGTTTGGACTGTTTTGTTTATGTCTGTGATGTCTGTTGTGTTGAGTTGTGTAAATGCTAGTTCCGTGTCGTGTGTGAATTGTGACCAATTGGCTTTTGTGTAATTTGTGTAAGTGCGTCTGGGTGTGTTTGGTGCAGTTCTGATTTTGGTGGTGATGACGATTGGAAGGTGGTCTGAGCCAAGCTCTTTGACCACCTTCCAAGTGGTTGTGTGAGTGAGATCCGGTGTGCAAAATGTGATGTCAGGTGATGTCGAATGATAGTGTGCCTGATGTGTGGTGTGAGTGTGTTGATGAGTGTTGTTGAGAATGTAGATGTGTTCTGTTTGTTGTAGTATGTCTGTGCCTCTGTTGGTGAGTGGATTGTGTGTGTACCAGGCAGGATCTTTGGCGTTGAAGTCACCGCCCAGTATTGTGTTAGGTGTGTTTGTGAGGTTGCGTATATCTGGTGTGTAGTTGCGAGGTACTGTTGGTGAAGTTTGTGGTGGAATGTATACGTTGATGATTGAAATGTGTGAATGTGAGCCAGTGCGTATTTGTATCGATTGTTGTTCTGTTGTGGTGTCGTTTGGTGGTAGTAGTGTTTGTGTCTGTGTGCTGGTGTTTGTGTAGTTGATAGTACTGTGTATGAGTGTGATGAGGCCTCCGCCTCGACCGCTAGTGCGGTCTTGGCGGATGGTGGTATAGTTGTGAAAGGTGGGTGTTCTGTGGTGCTGTTGCAATTTTGTTTCCTGTATGAGTGCTATGTGAATGGAGTGTCGTGTGAGGAAGTGTGTTAATTCGTGTTTTTTTGTGTTGATGCCGTCGATGTTGAGCTGTAGAATGTTGATGTTGTGTGTGCGGTGTAAGTTGGTGTTTGTGCGAGTGAGAGTGTTGTTGAGATGTTGAGTTGTTGATGGAGGTGGTGGTGGTGGTGAGTGTGATGATGATGGCAGAACTGATGGTGATGATAGTGAGGATGGTGCTGATGGTGATAGTGATGCTTGTGAGGAGGACGAAGTTGTTGGTGAGTGTGAGGATGAACGAGTTGCATGTGAAGATGGGAATGATGGTGATGTCGGTGGTGCTGATGGCCGCGATGATGATGTCGATGGTGATGAGACAGGGGTGACTGATGTTGATGGTGAATGTGCCAGTGTCGGTGTACGTGCAGGTGTTGTTGAGTTTGGAGTGCATGATGAGCAGGTGAATGAGCTCGTGTATTGTGTGATGTTGTGAAGTGATGTGCATGTGGTGTGGCACCAGTTCAGGCAGGAGTTGCACTGAACTGAGCCTTTTGTGTGTCGGCGTGTAGTGAGTGGCTGTGTACATATGTGGCAGGTGTATGTGTGTCTCGGGCCTGGATGTGGTTCTACGTCTCCTGCGAGTATGAGCATACGAGAAATGATCGCGAGCGGATCATATCTCGACGCCCCCGCAGGAGACGGTGACATGCGTGGAAATGAAAGTGTGAGGCGAGCGGTGTTGGTACTGTGTCTGTTGTTTGTGTATGTGTAGCGTGGTGTCACGATTTGTGCCAGTTGCACTGAGCTGAAAAAAAAAAAAAAAAAAAAAAAAAAAAGACCTGTGGAACCCGGGTGACCGAAGCCGATCCCAGGAGCTCGACAGCCCCGCCGTTCTGGCGAGGCTGGAAGGGTTGTTGCTGCGGTTTGGCCTCCAGATTGGAGGGTGGTCCCACGACGTAGACGTCGCAGCTCCAGGACCATTTGTTCAGCTCCAGGACCATTGTTTGTTGTTGTTGTTGTTGTTGGAAGTATTCGCATAATTAATTGTATTGTATTATTGAGTGATTGTCATGAGTACTATGATTGCTATGATTGCTATGATTGTTATGATTGCTATGATTGTTATGATTACTATGATTGTTATGATTGATATGATTGTTATGATTGTTATGATTACTATGATTGCTATGATTGTTATGATTACTATGCTTACTATGATTGCTATGATTGTTATGATTCATATGATTGCTATGATTACTATGATTGTTATGATTGATATGAGTGTTATGATTACTATGATTGCTATGATTGTTATGATTACTAAGATTGTTATAATTGCTATGATTATTATGATTGTTATGATTTATATGATTGTTATGAGTACTATGATTGCTATGATTTTTATGATTACTATGATTGATATGATTACTATGATTGCTATGATTGGAGTGTTTGTTATTATGTTATTATAATTGGTTGCTGTTGTTGTGATCACTAACATAACCCGATCATATTCTGTTATTACTATATACACTTGTTAGTTTCATGTACTTGTGTGTGTATGTGTGTGTGTGTGTGTGTGTGTATGTGTGTGTGTGTGTGTGTGTCGGTGTGTGTGTGTGTCAGAGGACGAGTTGCGCGGCAAGATGGAGACTTTGAGTCGACAGCAGTTTCATCTCAACAGACTGAGATCGGAGGGCAATTCTCGCGCCAAATTGGCCGAGAAAATGGCGCGCAAAGCAGAACAGGAATTCAACGCACTATTGGCTGATAAAAGCTTTCAGGTACCAGTAACGGCGAGTTGCCACTTGGTCTTTTTTCACGTCGGTCGCTTATTGTGCCAATAGTGTCTTGTCTTATTTTAATATCCCACACGTCGAATTATCTTGTCTTTTTTCAATCAGTTGTATTTTTGTTGTTTAATGGATCAATATAGTATGTTTTTTGTTTTTTTTCACAATATTTCGCTTGCATTTTTCCATATACATATACAACGTATATTTTTACATCGTTTTTTTCAACACTTGTCATATTTTCGTGGTACGTAACTGCATTCTACTGGGGCTTATGCACTCTATATGAAATATTTAATTAAATGAACTGCATGAATGAAAAACCGGTGCTTTCACAGAATTTCATGTAAAATATTGATTGATTGATTGATTAATTGACTGATCAATTGGCCAATTACTTACTTGATTAATTAATTGATTGCTTGATTAATTGATTGACTGATTGAACGGTTGATTAATTGACTGATTAATTACTCATTGCTTGATTAATTGATTGAACGATTAATTGACTGATTACTTAATTGAACGATTAACTGACTGATTACTTAATTGATTAATTGACTGATTACTTAATTGATTAATTGACTGATTACTTAATTGATTAATTATTACTTGACTGATTACTTACTTACTTGACTGATGAATTAATTAAATTATCGATTGAAGGATCAATTGATTGAACGATTAATTGATTAATTGATTAATTAATTGATTGAACGATTAATTGACTGACTAATTGATTGCACGATTAATTGATTGAATGATTAATTGATTGATTAATTGATTGATTGTATATATCAATATTTGTTTGTCTGCTTGTTTGTTTGTTTGTGTGCTAGGATCATATGGTGTCGTGTAGTGAGCGCAACTTGGCTCGAATTCAGCGACAAATAGACACAGCGCGCCTGCAGAAACAACAACAACACGAACAGCTACAACAAGCCACACACACACTCAACCAAGCACGCACTGAAGTTGAGACTCTCGGTAATAAAACAACTTTCAACTCTTGTGTGTTATTTAGTGACAAACTGGCAACTCTTGTATGTTATTAAGTGATAAACTGACACAAGTGACAAACTGTGTTATTAAGTGATAAACTGGCAACTCTTGTATGTTATTAAGTGATAAACTGTCAACTCTAGTATGTTATTAAGTGATAAACTGGCAACTCTAGTATGTTATTAAGTGATAAACTGGCAACTCTTGTATGTTATTAAGTGATAAACTGACACAAGTGACAAACTGTGTTATTAAGTGATAAACTGGCAACTCTTGTATGTTATTAAGTGATAAACTGGCAACTCTTGTATGTTATTAAGTGATAAACTGGCAACTCTTGTATGTTATTAAGTGATGAACTGGCAACTCTTGTGTGTTATTAAGTGATAAGCTGTCAACTCTCATATATTTATGTGTATTTATGAAGCAAATTGGCAACTCTCATATATTTATGTGTATTTATGAAGCAAATTGGCAACTCTCATATATTTATGTGTATTTATTATGCAAATTGGCAACCCTAATAGGCTTATGTGTATTTATGAAGCCAATTGGCAACTCTCATATGTTTGTGTGCATTTATTGTTAGTAATTACTTATTAATTGTACTGTATTTAAACAGTGACTTTTCAGTGACAATCACAAAAACACACACCAAATACACGTCTATATGCATCATATGTATGTATGTGTGTGTGTGTTTTTTTCTATCCCTCTGTTTTTGAAAATCACTAAGAAATTCTTCTTGGTGAAATCGTAGTTTATTCTAGATAGTATTGTATATACTAGTGATGAATATAAGGTGTAATTTTTTCTCCACTCTCTCCACTCTTCGTTGTGTGTGTGTGTGTGTGTGTGTGTGTGTGTGTGTGTGTGTGTGTGTGTGTGTGTGTGTGTGTGTGTGTGTGTGTAGAGATGGAGAGAGGTGAGATTGAGAAAGTGTGGGTGTGCAGTATGAAGATGATGCAGAAAAAAGAATCAGTTTTTCATCAACTCAACGAACAAATCATGTGACAATCTCTACACACACACACATACACACACACACACATACACACACACATACACACACACACATACACACACACACACACACACACTCTATGACACTGACACACACTGACACACACTGACACATTGACACATTGACACACACTGACACACACTGGCACACATTGACGCATTGACACACTGACACACATTGACACATTACATTTGGATTATATTTGCAAGGCGCCTTACACCACTGAGGTTTTACCGGTGTGCTCTTAGCATAAATCATATACCAAATAATACCACATAACCGCTAATTAAACATATCAGAACAGTGCATTTGTTCTACATAGATATGTATACGCTGTAGACACATGCACACACACACACACACACACACACATACACACATACTCAAAACACATACACAAATAAAAAATATTTCGATGTATTCTGAATTCACAATTGTAATATTAACCCAACTGCTGTACTGTCTATGTACTGCTTTTGTGCTGTACTGTACGTTATGTCGAGAGAAAATTAATATTGTGACTGTTCTTTGTGTATATAATGTTGTAAATATCATGTATGTCCTATAACAATGTGAGGTTATACATGTTCTTGTTCAAGATTCACGACTCAACGAACATTGCCACTTTTTATTGTTTATGTTGTTACTGTGTGTGTGTGTGTGTGTTTGTGTGTGTGTGTGATTATTCCGTGGCAATACATTATAAATTACAAAATTACATACATACACAAACACACAGACACACACACAGTCAATTTATCTGCCTTCTATATATATGTGTGTGTATGTATGTGTGTTTACGAGTATGTATATGTGTATGTATGTGTGTGTGTGTGTGTATGTATATGTGTGTGTGTGTGTGTGTGAGTCAGGCAATTGGAGACGAACAATGAAAGTGTGAGTGGTGAGATATTGGCTATGAGACGAACAGTTCAAGAATCTCAGATGTCGCATCAGCATCTCTCCAATACATTGTCCAATGTTCAAGCTATGAACCAACGAGTAACCAGGTAACTAACACACACACTGACACTGACACACACACTGACACACTCACTGACACACACTGACACACACACACACACTGACACACACACACACACTGACACACTGCCACTGAAACATTGACACACACAAACACTAACACACACACACTGACACACACTAACACACACTAACACACACACACACACACACTGACACACACACACACATACACGCTGTCACATTGACGCACTGACACACACACACTGACACACACTGACACACACTAACACACACTGACACACACATTGACACACACACACTGACACACTGCCACTGACACATTGACACACACACACACACACACACACTGACACACACACACACACACTAACACTGACACACACACACTGACACACACACACACTGTCACATTGACACACTGACACACACAAACACTAACACACACACTGACACACACTTACACACTGACACACACACACACACTGACACACTGACACACACACACACACACACTGACACTGACACACTGACACACACACACTGACACACACACACACACACACACACACACACACACTAACACTGACACACACTGACACACACACACACACTGACACACACACATTGATATAGTATCGTTCACTATATATTTGTGTGAGTGATGGTAGTTGTCATGGCAACACTAGTGTACGGGCCGGCCGGTAGAGGGCGCTAGCATACAGGGGTCGATGAACCCTCGCATCTGGCGCTCGTTACAAAGAGGGTTTGAACGTGCGTCTGAATGGCATTGAGTCCAGTATCTTTTGCATTGTGCTGGAGTGTGTTTGTGCGGGCTAAGAGTGACTAATCGCCGGCATTGGTTAATATGACCACCAAAAGAGATGTCAAAGCTGTTCTCAGATTCTTGGATGAATACGTCCCTGGGAACAGCAGCAAAAATAATAACAAATACCTGAGCAACTTTTAACTTTTAATTTTAATTTCAACTTTTTATGTTTTATTTTCAACTTTAACTAGACATAGACTTTATATTTTCATGAATCATATGTGTTTATGTGTAATCACTTTGAATTTATCAGTGTTTTGTGTGAATTCCTTGGAAATTTGTTGATAAAAACCATGAATGGACAACAAATAAACATTGATTTATTTATTTATTTATTTATCATTCTTGTTAGATTGGATTGGATTGGTAGATTAGGTTGGACGGAAACATAGGCGTAATAGTCCGTAGGCATAATATCGTTGGCTCTGTTTGTGCGTGTTGTGTGTGTGTTTCTGTGTTACTATGTGTGTGTGTTTCTGTCTGTGCGATTGTGTGTGTGTGTGTGTGTGTGTGCGTGTGCAGCGCCCTAGAGACCATCTAGGTGTAGGGCGCTATATAAATATCTACATAATGTAAATTTAATGTGTGTGTGTGTGTGTGTGTGTGTGCTCTATCGGACCATTGTATTTGGCTTATCTGCGTCCAATGTTTAGTTCCCATTACATGACGTATTGCACGAGAATATTATCGGTTCTCCATGCAACTAAAAACACTGCCAAAACAACGAATATTTATTTATTAATGAACATAGAAATAAACACGGGTCAGGCTGGCCATAGATGATTAAGAACACGGCCACACACCTATTAAAAACAATCAGCTGTTCATATATGACACCCTGCATGATGTTATATGAAGTTATAGTGCAGCGCCCGGGAAAGTCCGGCCCGCGAAAGGTTTTGGAGAATGTGATGAAACCACGACTTTCGTTAATTTTTACAAATTTACCGGAAAAAATAACAGTAATGTACAACCTGTAAAGCAGTACAAAGTTACTTAACAGCCAGTTAATCGTAATTTGTTATGAAGTAAGTTTCAATCCCGTAGGTTCTCAAAAAATTGACATTCCATTGACAGGAATTGTACAGTTATACGTGAAATACAGTGATTTTAGCCCTGTCATGTGGCTGTTTTAGGGATTTTCAATAAATTGTGTTTTTTCGCATTTCTGACCCCGAGCGTTCAAAAATCTACATTTTGGCCCGCCGAATGAAAAGTTTCCCGGGCACTGTTATAGTGTGTCATTCACAATTTTGTGAAGATCTACAGCAGCAGTTCTTAACCGGGGGTATAAAATAAATATAAATAATAAAATTACCAATGGTTATGTTTGTTCCTAGTAATCCGTATTTGAATTACTGTGAATTCAAGTGATTGAAATACTCGTCGATCTGGAAGACATACTAGCAAATAATAGGATTGGTGATAGTTACTTGAACAGTCAATTAAAGGGTGTATGGGACCATATTCGTCCATCCATCCTGGATATGGAACCATGAAGAATTTGATAACTCCTGATCTACGGTGTGTGTGTGTGTGTGTGTTGATGACGTGTGTGTGTGTGTGTGTGTGTGTGTGTGTATGGTGTTGTGTTGCACACTCAAGAAAGACGAAGTTGTAAGCAATTCGTCGTAGGCAACTCGTGTTGAATACAATTGCCAGTACACACACGACACAGTGGCTTGGCTAACCATCACACATTAACTGAAATAATATTATAATCTGTCTGTATCGTAAATATATGTGTGCGTGTGTGTGTGTGTGTCTGCTGCGTGTGTGTGTGTGTGTCTCCTTGTATGTTTGCTGTGCTGTCTTATTCAATGTGTGTGTGTGTGTGTGTGTGTTTAAGTTTATTTTGTGTTTTTGCTTTTGTTTTTGCGTATGTAAATGTAATTGTGTGTTTGTGCTTGTGCATATGTGTGCTTGTCTGTTTTGTGTGTGTGTGTGTGTGTGCTCGTGATTGTGTATCTGTATGACTCTTGTGTTTGAGTGTGTGCATGTGTGTGTGAGCGCTTTTAAGACCCTCGGGTGAAAAGCGCGATATAAATGTCCTAATGTAATATGTGTGTGTGTTTGTGTGTGTGTGTGTGTGTGTAGTGAGTTGGAGGAGAATAAGTCACAGATGCAGTCACTGCAACACCAGTTAGTCACCACACAACAAATGATCAACAGTACTGAGTCACAAGTAGCTGAAAGTCACTCGGTCAGTGGCTCAAGTCAAATTATTACTGAGTGTAACTCTGTGTATGTGTGTGTGTATGTGTGTGTGTGTGTATGTGTGTGTATGTGTGTCTTTCTCTGTTCTATATGTATGTGTATATGTCTATCTATGTGTGTGTGTGTGTGTGTGTCTTTATCTGTTTGTATGTGTATGTGCCTATCTGTGTCTGTATGATTGTGAATATTTGTACATGTGTGTGTGTGTGTGTGTATAGATTGCGTATTATATAAATGTTAAGGAATGAAAATTAATGTGTGTTAGTGTATATTCGCGTGTCAGTGTGTATAAATTTATGTATGTGTGTCAGTGTGTTCAAATTTATGTATGTGTGTCAGTGTGTGTAAATTTATGTATGTTTGTCAGTATGTGTAAATTTAGGTATGTGTGTTAGCATGTGTAAATGTGTGTGTGTGTGTGTGTGTGTGTCAGTTTGTGTAAATGTGTGTGTGTGTGTGTGTGTGTGTGTGTGTGTGTGTGTGTCAGTGTGTGTGTGTATCGTATTCACGCAACTATTCACATATTCATATTATTTGTTGAGTTATGTTTGTATTGTAATAGCCGAAAACGCACTTTTCATTGCAATTTATCTATGCATATAGACAAGGAAAGAAAAAATAGGTTATATATATACACACATAAGATATACATCTGTGTGTGTGTGTGTGTGTGTGTGTGAGCGTGTACAGGAGGGGGTATTATTATCACAGCAGCTACAGTTGGTAGAGAAACAGTTAGTACAGAGTGGAGGAGATGTGAGAGAGAGAGAGCAACAATTGGACAATCAGCTGGCTCAACAAGCTTCCACCGGCAACGCCAACAAGAATACAATCAAACATATTCACACGCTTAGACACAGCACCGCTCTTCTGGTAACACTCACACATATTGATACATATTGACACATATTATCACATATTGATACATATTGACACATATTGATACATATTGATACATATTGATACATATTGACACATATTGATACATATTGATACATATTGATACATATTGATACATATTGACACATATTATCACATATTGATACATATTGACACATATTGATACATATTGATACATATTGATACATATTGACACATATTGATACATATTGATACATATTGACACATATTATCACATATTGATACATATTGACACATATTGATACATATTGATACATATTGATACATATTGATACATATTGACACATATTGATACATATTGATACATATTGATACATATTGACACATATTGACACATATTGATACATATTGATACATATTGATACATGTTGATACATGTTGATATATATTGACACACATTGATACATATTGATACAATGATACATATTGACACATATTATCACATATTGATACATATTGACACATATTGATACATATTGATACATATTGATACATATTGATACATATTGACACATATTGATACATATTGACACATATTGATACATATTATCACATATTGATACATATTGATACATATTGATACATATTGATACATATTGGCACATATCGATACATATTGATACATATTGGCACATATTGATACATATGGATACATATTGATACATATTGGCACATATTGACACATATTGATACATATTGATACATATTGATACAATGACACATATTGATACAATGACACATATTGATACAATGACACATGTTGACACATATTGATACAATGACACATGTTGACACATATTGTCACATATGGACACATATTGACACATATTGATACATATTGACACATATTGACACATATTGACACAATGACACATATTGATACAATGACACATGCTGACACATATTGACACATATTGATACAATGACACATGTTGACACATATTGACACATATTGATACATATTGATACATATTGACACATATTGACACAATGATACACACTGACACAATTACACATATTGACATATTGGCACAAATTGGTACACATTGACACATTGGCACAGTGACACTAACTGACACACACTGATACACATTAATACAACAATACATTGACACACACTGACACGTTGACACTTGGACACACACTGATATGATGGCGCATTGACACATCATATTGACACATCTACACATCATATGGACACATTGAAACGTCATATTGACACATTGACACATCGTACTGATATATTGACACATCATATTGACATATTGACACATTCACACATCATATTGACACATTGACACATCATACTGATATATTGACACATCATATTGACACATTGACACATCATATTGACACATTGACGCATCATATTGACACATTGACACCTCATATTGACACATTGACACATCTACACATCATATTGACACATTGACACATCATATTGACACATTGATACATCATACTGATATATTGACACACATTGACACATTGGCACATCATACTTATATATTGACACATTGACACATTGACGCTCTTTAGAACCGTCACACCAAGTTATAAACGTATCAAACATGATATATGTGTGTGTGTGTGTGTGTGTGTGTGTGTGTGTGTGTGTGTGTGTGTGTGTGTGTGTGTGTGTGTGTGTGTGTGTGTGTGTTGTTGCCAATGTTGTTGTTGGAGAATATATTATCTACTGCAGTGGTTCCCAACCTTTTCTAGCTTGCGGCAGCCTTGGCAAGCCTTTCAAAAGTTCCCGGCACACTTACAAGGAAATACATATTTAAAATATATCTTGTTTTTTTATATTTTTTCATTTCGACATATCGCATCTGTGTAACAACACCTTATACATAGATATGAAAGTCTTCTTCACACCGATCCTGCTATTAGAAAAAATGATACTATAATACACACATGCAATTTTCCCCCTGAATTTTGACGTCGCCCTCAAAAGATTTCACGACTTGATGCCGCGACACGCCGGTTGGGAACCACTGTTTCTACGGATTTATCTATAGAAAAGTCATAGCTAGCCTAGCTATAAGTCTAGCTCATTCATCGACTGCTGCTGAAATATATATGAACGGGGTACATAATATTCTCATCGGCAGTGTGTGTTTGTGTATGTTTAATGTATCTGAGTATTCGAGATGTTGCTACGCATTGTGGTCAAACATCTTATCTATCTATCTATCAGGAGAGTCGTGTTTCATCAGCCGAAAACGAGGCATCACAGCTGATGTTGGCCATCTCCAATACGACCACCAGTCTTCAACATCTCGACGAAACTCTTCACCAACTGCATCACGAAACTGACATGCTTCAACAAAACTCTAACAAGTTTGCCAAAATTCACTAATTGTACTCACTAGTAGTACTCACTAGTAATACTCACTAGTAGTACTCATTAGTAATACTCAATAGGAGTACTCACTAGTAATAATCGCTAGTAATACTCACTAGTAGTACTCACTAGTAGTACTCACTAGTAATAATCACTATTAGTACTCACTAGTAGTACTCACTTTTTGAAAAGCAAACGCTAAATAAATATAGGAAATTACAGTAATATTTTTATACTTCTTGATTGGTGCAGGTTTGAGCGCGAGATTGAGCAGAACAATGGTGCATTACAGCAGAAATTGGCTCGCATTCAGCATTTGGACAAACAATTGGCCGCTCTCATACAAGCTGCCGGCGTATGCAACACACACACACACACACACACACACACACATTACATTACATTAGGTAGATATTTATATAGCGCCCTACACCTAGAGGGTCTCTAAGGCGCTGTACACATTACATTACATTAAGCCATTTATATCGCGCTATTCACCCGAGGGTCTCAAAAGCGCTCACACACACACACACACACACTCTCAAACACAAGAGTCATAAACATACACAATCACGAACACACACACTCACCTACATACACACACCCATACACACAAAACAGACAAGTACATATACGCACAAACACAAACATACACTCACGTTTACATACTCAGAAACATAAAACATCACGCACACACACACATACACAAACGCACACACAGAAATACACACACATAGCCACACACACACAGAAAGTGAAAGGTAAAGAAAGAAGAGAGATAATTTTTACCTTGTAATCATCACTAATATAGACACACACACACACACACAGAAAGTGAAAGTTAAAGAAATAAGAGAGATAATTGACACCTTATAATCATCACTAATATAGACAATGTTCTCTAGAGTATAATACGATTTCACCATGAAAAATTTCTTTGTGTTTTTTAAAACAGGGATAGAAGTGATAGAACGTAGTAATACACACACACACACACACACACACACACACACACATACATACACACACACAGACAGACGTTCATATATATGTATTGATGATACATACTCTCACAAACTTATATGCAAATATACATACACATACATACAAGCATACATACAAGTGTGTACGCGTGTTTAAAACAGGATTCTAATATTGATTGATATATTATTTCTTTAAGGTCCGTCGGTGTGTATGTGTGTGTGTGTGTGTGTGTGTGTGTGTGTGTGTATAAATGTGCCTGGCTGTGTGTGTGTGTTTGTGTGTGTGTTTGTGTGTGATCATGATTGTGTGTGTGTGTGTGTGTGTGTGTGTGTGTGTGTGTGTCTGTATGAGAGTGTGAGTATGATTGTGTGTGTGTGTGTGTGTGTGTGTGTGTGTGTGTGTGTGTGTGTGTGTGACTCTGTGAGTATATGTATGCGTATCTCTGAGTGTATTTGTGTATGTGTGTCTGTAAGTATGTCTATGTATATCTGTGTGTGTGCGTGTGTGCGCGCGCCTATGTTTGTGTCCTACTACCAGGGTAGTGAGACGGCTCCATTGCAGTTGGAAATTGCAACATTGAGTCAACAGTTGCACGAGAACAGTCGTGCCGTGCAACAGCAGCAGTCACATCTGTCACAGTTGCAACATCGGCTCGTCTCAGCCACCAGTCATCGTCAACAACTGCACAACTCTCTTGAACGACGACTGAAAGGTTCGCCGTCAGAAACAGAGAGATTGAGAGACAAGACAATGTGTATATGTGTGTGTGTGTGTGTGTGTGTGTGTGTCAGTGTGCGTGTGTCAGTGTATGTGTGTGCGTCAGTGTATGTGTGTGTGTGTAAGTAAGTAAGTAAGTGTATTGTCACATTCCAGTATCAATGCATACAATTAAAGAAAAAAATAACAAATCAGTAATGACAAAGTCCGATAAGCAATGCTTTTTACGGACTTATCGGTGCCAGAACATTAGACGCACTGGTACTTACATGTGAGACGTACATGAATCAATAATAATGGTGCATGTAAACAGTACAACAAGATACACTTTTTAAAGAAAAAATAAACTACGCTATTTCAGGGAACAAGAGTGAACACACACACACACACACACACACTTATTCGCATACGCGAAGTCCACAGAAAAAAAACAAACACGAAACAATTAAATGAACATAAGTGCAAGAATACTGACATGTACACATAAATTGCACATGGACACAAATCTAAATTGGACTAAATTAACTCAATCATTGGTCATGGATTCATTGGTCAATAAATTCCTCCGCTGCTCGTTGAGCAGATGTTTTTTAACAATATTTTTCCACAGAGATCTGCCTGCTGTTTGAAACGCAACTTTGTTCTCGAGGGGTAAATTATTAAACATATCTGGAGCTCTACACATAACACTCAGCCTAAAAAGCTCTGTGCGAAATTTAGGTTGAATTAAGTTTATATTATTTTGCCTCGATGACATATAGTTTTCAACCAGATTAAATATAGTGTCGATTTTTTTGGCTTTATGAATCAGTAATAATGTGAAATATTTGTGTATGAGAGGGAAGCGCAGTATGTTTTGATCCATCATGGTGTGAGCAGTAGAGTCGAATTTTTTTAGGAAAAATATGCAACGAACAAATTTATTTTGAGCAATGATTAATTTTTTATGAAAAGAGACCCAGGTCGATCCCCAAGTGGAAACACAGTAATTTAAATGCGGATAACATAGTGTATAATAAATGCTCAACATTGCTTCCCTCGTGAGATTTTGGCGGATTCTGTACATGATACCAGTAATTTGAGATATTTTGTAAGTAACATGTGCTATGTGATGTCTCCAATTTAGATTTTCATCGACAATAAGCCCCAGAAATCTTACTTTGTCTGTCTGCTCAATTCGTTCCCCATTTAGCATTATTGTCGGGAGAGAGTATTGGATGGATCTGTTTTTAAATAACACACATTTAGTCTTCTGACTATTGATTTTGAGTTTGTTTGAGCGTATCCACCTATCAATTTTGACAATCTCTTCCGAAATCGACCTATGTAGAGTTTCTAGACTGGGTTGTTTGATTAAGAGAGTAGTATCGTCGGCGTATATAATTACATTAGAATCACGACTCACGTTGACAATATCATTTATATAAATGAGGAAAAGTGTGGGCCCCAAAATTGAACCTTGTGGCACACCTCTGTACAAATTCTGTATAATTGAGTTCTTTTTGTTAAAAAATACTTTTTGTTTCCTACCAGACAAATAGCTCGCGAACAATGATTTAACTGTTCCCCTTATTCCAAAATGCTCCAATTTAATTATGAGAATTTCATGGTCCAGCGTATCAAAAGCCTTGGAAAGGTCAATAAAAATCCCAGCTACCATCATCTTTGTTTCCAGTCCTTCGTAAATGCACTTTGTTAATTCTAAGGCTGCTGATTCAGTGGATCGTCCCTTTCTAAAGCCATGCTGATGTTTTGATAGGAGTGAAGTTTTATGTGTGTGTGTGTGAGTGTGTGTGTGTGTGTGTGTGTGTGTGTGTATGGCACTTGATGCCGATTATTAGTGAAATCGTATTATACTCTAGAGAAAATTGTCTATATTAGTGATGATTATAAGGTGTAAATTATCTCTCTTCTTTGTTTACCTTTCACTCTCTGTGTGTGTATGTGTGGCTATGTGTGTGTGTTGTGTGTGCCTGTGTGTGTGTGTGTATGTGCGTGTGCAGCGCCCTAGAGACCCTGTAGGTGTAGGGCGCTATATAAATATCTACCTAATGCAATGTAAATGTGTGTGTGGTTGCAGAGTTATTGGTGCAGCGGGAACGTCGTGCCCGGCTTGAGAGATCCATTACCGAACAGCAAGCTCAATGTCGACAGCTGGAGAGAGCGTTGGAGCAGCGTAGAAGAGCACGGGAGCACTTGAGTGCCCGTCTGCATGACGACAGACAGACAGACATACAGCGTGACAATGTGGCCAGTGAAATTGTGTGTCAGCTTAGCCAAGCTGTTATGGTAATAAGCTGTTTATTAAACTGGTATTGTGTTGTTGATTATTATTATTATTAGTGTAGCAGTTTGTGCTTGTAATAACTGCAAGATTATATACACTGACACACACACTGACACACACACACACACACATACTGACACACACACACTGGCACATACACTGACACATACACACTGACACATACACTGACACATACACTGATACACATACACTGACTCACACACACACACACACTAACACACAGACTGACACACACACACATATACACTGACACACAGACTGACACACACACATATATACACTGACACACACACTGACACACACACTGACACACATACATACACACTGACACATACACTGACACACACACATACACACTGACACACACACATACTGACACACACATACACTGACACACACACTGACTCACATACACAGTGACACACACACTGACTCACATACACAGTGACACATACACTGACACATACACTGACACACACACTGACACACATACATACATACTGACACATACACTGACACACACACACTGACACACATACCTACTCACTGACACACACACTGACACACGCACTGACACACACACTGACACACACACATATATACACACACACATACACTGACACACTGACACACACACACACACACTGACACATACACTGACACACACACATACACACTGACACACACACATACACACTGACACACACACACACTGACACACACACACACACACACACACTGACACACACACATACTGACACACACACACTGACACACACACACACACACACACACACACTGACACACACACATACTGACACACACACACACACTGACACACACACACACACACACACACACATACACAAGATGAACACAGATGTAACTGTTGTGTTTTGGTTTATCAGTTATGATTTATCGAACGATAAAATTATTTGCTGATATTTTTATTGCAATAGATTGGTATTAGTCAATGTTATAATTGAAATTTATATTATTATTACCATTGAACGTCGATTGGCAATTAGAAATAGAACTGCTGTTTTGTGTTGTGTAAACGATCAAAACTCACAGTCACAGACAAACAGACAGACAAACAGACAGAGATAAAATTGCAAATTGTAAAACTACAAAACAAACACGAGATTTTGTGCCAAAAAAAACAAATTTGATTTAAACTACATTTTTATTTCATTACGATGTATACGTTTTCGTCAGTTAGTGTCAGTGTGTGTGTGTGTGTGTGTGTGTGTGTGTGTGTGTGTGTTTGTGATTGTTGTATGTGTATGACTCTTGTGCTTGAGTGTGTGTGTGTGCGTGTGTGTGTGTGTATGTGAGAGAGCGCTTTTGAGACCCTCGGGTGAAAAGCGCGATATAAATGTCCTAATGTAATGTAATGTAATGTGTGTGTGTGTGTGTGTGTGTGTTAGGATGTGGAGAGAGAGTGTGTGCGTTTGCGTGACGAGATGGCAGAGTGTGAGAGTCGCAAGTGTGTGTTGATTGAGCAAGTGAGTGCGTGCGGTCAAATGCAACTGGCCTGGCACCAGCGACTGCAACAATTGCAAACTGCCAAACTGCAATTGAAAGGTCTCACACAAACACACTGACACACACTGACACACTGACACACACTGACACACTGACACACTGATACACACTAACACACACTGACACACTGACACACTGATACACTGACACACTAACACACTGATACACTGATACACTGACACACTGACACACTGATACACTGACACACTAACACACTGACACACTAACACACTGATACACTGACACACTAACACACTGACACACTAACACACTGATACACTGACACACTAACACACTGACACACTAACACACTGATACACTGACACACTAACACACTGATACACTGACACACACTGACACACTGATACACTGATACACCGATACACTGATACACTGACACACTAACACACACTGATACACTGACACACTGATACACTGATACACACACTGACACACTGACACACTGACACACACACTGATACACTGATACACACACACTGACACACTGATACACTGGCACACTAACACACTGATACACTGATACACTGACACACTGACACACTGATACACTAACACACTGACACACACTGAAACACTTAGACACACTGACACACTGATACACTGACACACTGATACACTGATACACTGACACACTGATACACTAACACACTGATACACTGACACACACACTGACACACACCGACACACACACATTGACACACACATTGACACATTGACACACTGACACACACACACACACTGACACACTGACACACACACACTGACACACACACACACACACTGACACACACACACACACACACACACTGACACACACACACTGAAACACACAGTGAAAGGTAGAGAGAGAGAGAGAGAAAAGAGAGGAATTTACACCTTATATTCATCACTAGTATAAACAATGTTCTCTAAAGTATAATAAGACTTCGCTAAGGAATAGTTATTCGAATGTTTTTTCTAAATACGGATAGAAGTGATAGAACGTAGTGATGGGGAGAGCTTATTGTAGATACGAGGTCCTAAGATAGAGAAACAACGATTGTAGTGAGAATGTCTAGAAGGAAAGGAAGGTTAGAAGACCTAAGAGAAAGAGATGAGGTTTTATAAGACAGAAGGTCAAACAGATACGCAGGCTTACGAAGATGAAGAGCTGAATGAATAATTAAACAAATACGATACTGAACAAGAGCCTTAATGGGAAGTAACCTAAGTTTTTGCAAAGAAGAAGAAACATGAGAACCTGAAGAAAGATTAAATATCATACGACAAGCTTTATTAATAATAGATTGAAGTCTCCTAAGCTGGCGGTGGTTGAGAGATAGTAGAAGAGAACAGCAATACTGAACTTTGCTAAAGATGAATGAGTTAGCTAACTTGAAGGCAGCAGAGATAGTTAAATATCTACGAATGGTATAGATACGCCTAAGTTGAAAGTTACAGCACCTGATAATGTCAGAGATGTGTGGATCAAAAGAAAGAGAGTTATCGAGTATGATACCAAGACTACGTACAGAGCAGGATAGAGGTCTACTAAGTGAAGTAGTACTATTAGAAGATGGAAAGAGAATATAGTTAGTCTTATCAGGATTAAGTTTGAGATGACGAGTGAACGCCCATCTTTCTATATCAGATAAGATGGTACTGACTGAAGAGTGAGAAATAGACTCAGACGAGAGAAGGATTTGAATGTCATCAGCGAATATTTGAACCGACACATCGTGACGTCGAAGCACTTTCCCTACAGAGGTTAGATAGATATTGAAGAGGAGAGGGCCTAAGACAGAGCCTTGAGGGACACCACAAGTTAGTGGGCAAGCCTCACTACAAGAATCAGCAGAGGTAGAAACAAACTGAAGTCTATCAGAAAGATAAGAGCGAAAGAAAGAGAGAGCTGTGCCGCTAATGCCTAAATCTAACAGAGTATCAATAAGAAGCAGATGATTAACAGTGTCAAATGCAGCAGAAAAGTCTAGTTGTATAAGTAGAACATCATTACCAGAGAGAGTAGATTTAAGAATAGAATCATAGAGAAAAACACATATAGAGACACACTTGCATTACATTACATTATGGAAAAATATATATAGCGTCCTACACATGGAGGGTATCTAAGACGCTGTAAACACACACATACACACACACACTCACACACACACACACACACACACACACACACACACACCCTGACACACACACACACTAATTGAATCCGTAATTGAATTATTGTAAATTGGAACCGTTTCATTCATTATTACATGTTCGTCTAAGAGAACTTGCTCGACGAACATAGCCGTATGTCTGTTTTTTTCTGATGATTTTCGTATGAGCTGTTTTTTTTCTGGCAATAAATTTACAATTTATACTGACACACATACACTGACACATATACTGACACACACTCACACACTCTCACACACACACACACACTGACACGCACACACTGACACACGCACACACTGACACACGCACACACTGACACACATATACTGACACAAACACACACTGGCACACGCACACACACACATACACTGACACACACTGACACACACACACTGGCACACACTGACACACATACACTGACACACGCACACTGACACAAGCACCCACTGACACACACATACGTACATACACACACAGGCATATTATTGTTGTTGTTGTTGTTGTTGTTGTTGTTGATTGTTGAACAGGAGACGCGGGTGCCGAGAATCAAATCAGTCTGATGAAAGGTGAAATCCACCGCATGCAGGTGTGCTAACACTCACTGTCACATCATGTGCGCCAGTGTATGTCAGTGTGTGTGTGTCAGTGTGTGTGTGTGTGTTCATAGTTCAGTGTGTGTGTGTGTTCATAGTTCAGTGTGTGTGTGTGTGTGTGTGTGTGTGTCAGTGTGTACGTGTGTATGTCGGTTTATGTCAGTGTGCGTGTCAGTGTATGTCAGTGTGTGTGTGTGTGTTTGTTTGTTTGTTTGTTTGTTTAGGTTTATTATCACTCATACATATAAGCACACACATGTGAGAAAAAAAATCGTATAGCACAGTGACAAAGTCCTATAAGCCGAAGCTTTTTTTAGGACTTGTTTAAATCCAATATAGTGAGGAACTAAATTAATATAATACAATCACAAGGCAATAAAATCGAATAACAATCAAACATGATATATCATACAATACAAAACAATATGCAAACGACAATTTGCAAACGACAATTTGAAAACAATTCGCAAAACAACATGTGTGTGTGTGTGTGTGTGTGTGTGTGTGTGTCAGTGTATGTGCGTCAGTGTATGTCGGTGTATGTGTGTTCCTGTGTGTGCCAGTGTATGTCAGTGAGTGTGTCAGTGTATGTGTCAGTGAGTGTGTCAGTGTATGTGTGTCAGTGTGTCAGTGTATGTGTGTCAGTGTGTGTGTCAGTGTATGTCAGTGTGTGACGGTGTGTGTGTCAGTGTATGTCAGTCTATGTCAGTGTGTGTGTCAGTGTATCTCAGTGTGTGTGTGTGTTCATAGTTCAGTGTGTGTGTGTGTGTGTGTGTGTGTGTGTGTGTGTGTGTGTGTGTGTGTGTGTGTGTGTGTGTGTGTGTGTGTCGGTGTATGTCAGTGCGTGTGTGCCAGTGTGTGTGTGTGTGTGTTTGTGTGCCAGTGTATGTCAGTGTGTGTGTGTGTGTGTGTGTGTGTGTGTGTGTGTGTGTGTGTGTGTGTGTGTGTGTGTGTGTGTGTGTGTGTGTGTGTGTGTCAGTGTGTGGTATCAGTTGCCTTTTTGACAGAACATAGCGATTAGCTTCCACTTGGAAGGTTTATCTTTACTTGTTGACTATGATCCGCCAGATATACCCTTCAAGGTCATATAATCAAAATCCTCGAGAATAATTATAGTTGGAAAAATGACGGCATATTTTGGAGGGTAATATCAGAATGAACCCGGACCAGCATGGCTTTCGTGCCTCTCACAATTGCTGGCTCACTATGACGCAGTCATACAAGCACTTGAGCAAGGCACAGACGTAGATGTAGCCTACCTTGATTTTTAGAAGGCCTTTGACAAAGTGGATCATGGCATTCTACTGCACAAGGTCAGACAGAAAGGCATAATCGGAAAGCTTGGTATGTGGCTACATGCATTTCTCAGTGGAAGACTGCAATGTGTAGCGGCTGACGGGGCAGTCTCACAAACATCAGAAGTTATTAGCGGTGTACCACAGGGATCCGTACTTGGGCCCCTACTCTTCCTGATACACATATCAGACATTAATCAGCACGTGAATAATTCCACGGTGGTTTCGTTCGCTGATGGCACAAGAGTTCTGAAGGCAGTTTCATCAATAAATGATACTATGCAACTGCAATCGTACTTGACCAGTGTAAGAGAAAACAAAAATCTAAGTTATATTCCAGACAGGCGCGCGTGGGCATCACTGACCCACGTGCGCCTACAAGACGTCACACGCCGACAACACTTCGAACACGACTCCAAGCTCACACCGTGACACACGGGAGCACACACGGACACACACACGCATAGTCCTCACGCCCACCGGCACAACCAATCAGCGGCGAGCCGGTCACTCGCTCGCCGCCGCGGGGCATGCACACTTCACTAAACGCATACACACACACCGAAGCAACTACACACACTCGCTCATACACTCGCACGCAATATACAATTCAACTATACACGATCACACATAGACACACTAACACGTTCACGCACTCAATCTTTCACACACTCTCTCTCTCTCACTGCACACGATTACACCACAACCAGACTGTACCAATGGGCTGAACAAAACAATATGACCTTCAATAGCAAAACATTCGAGTGTATACACTACAGGTCAGGAGCAAGCACTAGCGATTCTCACAAATACTTGGCGTCGGACGGTTCACATATAGCAACAAG
>OU696595.1:3575794-3588294 GCA_916048095.2 Sacculina carcini
TTGTAAATAAATTTTACAACCAAGTTTCATCCATATTTCCGATATGGGATAATGGAAATTTGTGCCTTTTCCTTAGCTGAATTATGAAATGGTGGAAGTTTGTTATTTTGTGCTCGAGATCTTTTGGTAGTCTCTGAGAGATTTTTGTTTTTTATCTTATTACTAAATTTCTTCTGTTCATAAACCTACTGCAACATCCCACTGTAGCTTTGAAGGAATGGACTGCTGGCGCCATCTCTTGGCAGGATTGGCTACTACAGCTTAGCACTCGCACACTAGCCTAGGCCAAACAAACATGGTTTCGTCATTTAGCAGTCGTCTTATACAACCGATATATATGATAAATGCATAAAAATTTGCTCTAATTTTGTACCTCGTCTTATCTGACGGTCGCCTTATACGCCGAAGTATACGGTATATATTTCAACCTGACTAACGTCTACAAAAAATGCTGCGCGTAATAAGAATATATAAATATATGGAAAAATAAGAAATTATTGTATAGACATTTAAACTGAAATATTTTATTATGTTATTTGATATAAGCATATATGTGTAGATAAATCTTAAATAACGCTAATTCATTGGTTATTCTCTTAGCTATTCTGGCATTTGTTTCACTTATTTTATAAACATACATACTATATTATTTTTATCTCATCCTGTAATCGCATCATTGTATATTTGGCGCTATATAAAATACATGTTGTTGTTGTTGTTGACGATCAAGATGCAGGAAGATCGCAGTTATGCGGTATTTATATAGCGTTCAGACTCTTCCCATTATAATAATAATTTCAGTAAATCGAGAGAAAATTTAGCGATATTTTTCACTTGGTAGGACGGTGAACATTTGGCAATCGAAATTGCGCGTGTGGTTGGAGCAGTCGAGCATCTGGCAACCGAGAAAAAGACTAGACAAGTTGAGTTGCAAGAAACTCAATCACAATTGGGCCAGTTATCCGCCTATCTGCAACTGTGCAATCTGCAAAAACAACAGGTGTCTCTGCAACGATGTCACGTTTTAATATTTCATTTTCAGCAAAAACTTGAAGGAAAATAACTAAGTCTTCCTACAGCCCAAAATGCATGTGTTTAATGGAGAAAAATGCGGAAGGTAAATATTGATGGATTTAGGATATTGTTGGACCCCGTGGTGTAGTGGTAGCACAAGAATTAGCACGGATAATTTCTTAATTGGGTGAATTCCATAATCCAACAGTCCCTGTCCACCCAGCAGTAAATGATGGTACCAGATATCAGGCATGAGTTGTGCCATGCATTCTGGGGAGGTGGTCCTCTCTAATACGTCTTACGTCCTTGTGGCGTCATAGCGTGGAGAGGGTCGGTTCTGTGGTGACAGCGAGATGCACGGGGCACACCTGTGTGTGTTTATAAGCTTCGACTTCTGACCGTGTAGCAGCTGTCACTTGAGACATTTAAGCTTCAAACACCTAAACTACAACTCGATTTTATCGCGACGAAAACTGATCGTTTTCGAACAAAAACCCCAAGCTATAGCAGACCATAATACGCGTGTATGTTTGTGTGTACAGAATTTGAGTGTGTTAGTGTTGAGACAACAACTGGGCAAACATTACGCACAATTGTTAAATAACAATGGACGCATTACCAGTGCTCAAGACGAAAACCACCTCATTGTTCAGGTAGAGATCAATCGCCTCACTAATTCTCTGCCTTATTTTTTGTCCTCTTCTCTTTCTCACCGCCTCTGCTTATTCTTCTACGTTTTCTCTTTCTCATTTGCTGCGTGTCCACCTCTTTTTTCTCTCAATTTCTCCACATCTACACATAGAGTTATTGTATTAATGTGTCCATGTGTGCTACACACGTTGATAATGTGTGTGTTGCAAGAATTCAGCGAGATGATGATTGTTGTTTGCATGATGACGTTGTGTACAGATGGAGATGATCAGCGAGAAACGCAACAGACTCGTTGAGTCGATCACACAAGCTGTCACTAGTCTCAAGAGTCAACAAGACTCAACAAGCCTCACTCAACCTCTCACAAACTACCTCAATGGCTTTATCATCGTTCTCAGCGGATAAAAAACTGACCAAGCTCAAGCAATCATTGCACCATTTCCCTGGCGGATAAAATTGAATAAACTCACGTATTTTGTCAGGATGAAAATTATAACTAGTTTTACCATTAAACTTGTGTAATTCCTCCAGTAAATGTACTTCTGTGTACGTGTCGTGTGTGTGCGTGCATTCGGGTGAAAATTCACAATAAATTTAATCTACCAAAGCTCAGTATTATGATATGCTGGTAGAAATCTGGTTTCCCCTAGATGAAAACGAAAAAACACCAAAAATCATTTATCGAATCTTTTTGTCAGTGTATTATACACACACACAGACAGACAGACAGGTCATGCACTGGCCAAGGCGACACGCATTTTCTTCCACTTGTTGAGAGGACCGTGTTCCCTGACGTACTGCACATTCACCCCGTCGTTGGTGAGTCGACAGTCGGCACGAAGCTCGGCGTATTGCTCGCGATCCCACCGAGTGAAGCCCCACTTGCGCGACACAAATATCTACCCCCCCAAACACACACAAACATAATAATACTGTAATACTGTAATTATACTGCACTTATATATTTATATCAAAGTCACAAAAACGCTCACACATACACACACACACAAATACACAACACTACTACTCTCAAAGCTGCTGACACACACACAGAACAGATACAAAAACAAGAGAAAAACAAACAGGAATTAAACTAAATTACATACAAATATATTAACATAATGCAACAACATATGAGTGTGTGTGCATGTCACTAGGTTTGTGTGTCAGTCAGTATGTATGTCAATGTGTGTCAGTTTATGTCAACATGCCAGTATATGTGTCAATGTGTTAGTATGTGTAGTGCAATAATGTGTAGTGTAGTATAATGTATAATGTAGTATAATGTGTCAGTGTGTGTGTGTCAATGTGTGTCAATGTGTGTCTCGCCTTTTGTCGTCCGGGAAACTTGAACTTGGCTCGTCGCAGGGCCTCGATGACGGCATCTTGAAACTTGTCCAGTGTTCGGATCGATATGATGGGCTGGCCGATTTTCACACGGGCCACCAGACCTTGCGGCTTACCAAACGCCCCGCGCATTCCCGTCTGCAACCTGCAACCAACACACACACACACAGACACACACACACTTGCATTACATTTGGACAGAACTTGCAAGACTTAGGTTACAAACACACACACACACACACACATACAAGTACATTGGCATTCCTTCACATTTGATTAGAATTTGTAGCCGATTTATCGCTAAGCATAATTAGATAAGACCCGTACAATTCACGCAGAAAAACATATGCACCTTCAAATAAACACACGCGCATACACACACGTGTGTGTGTATGTGACAGACAAACATACAAACATGGACATACAGACACACAGACTAGCAATTAACATAAACAGCGCCGTTTCAACAGTCATTTTTGCACATGGTGAATTAGCTAAATGAAAAATCTCGATGAAATAATTCGCATAAAGAAATCCTCCTCCGCCGAGTTTCGAACCACCGAACCTGCCCCGCTTGATGATACATGACAGAACGTAGAAATGGTCACTTGACGCCGAGAAACAAATGGATACATACATACACACATGTACACATATTGACAG
The DNA here is from genome assembly GCA_916048095.2 of Sacculina carcini. Taxonomy (NCBI): domain Eukaryota; kingdom Metazoa; phylum Arthropoda; class Thecostraca; family Sacculinidae; genus Sacculina; species Sacculina carcini. Next base: position 3,579,470 of record OU696595.1, read on the forward strand.
CCAGACAGACAGACAGACAGACATACACACTGATACTGACCTGTCAGCGCCGGCACAGGACAACATTTTGTTGATTCGACACACGTGGAACGGATGAGTTCGTATGCGAATATGAAACGCGTCCTTTCCACAATTCTTCACCAAATACTGAGCGCGAACACACACAAACACACACACACACATTATGATTATCATTTGTAACTTGCATTTACATATCATATACGCGACACATACAAACATAATACATCATACAACATATTACCGAATTGAGCATACAATTTGTGAGGAAATTATGTTCATTTATTTATTGATTGGCGTTGAGTGAATTTGATCGAGAATGTGTCTGAGAAGCAGCGATATGTGTGAAACACGGAGAGAAAGAGAACAACAGGAAAGAGTGTGTGAGAGAGGAAGGAAGACGGACAGAAAGAAAACAGTTGCAGTACTTCAAGAAACAAAAGTATATGAGACAAGAAGTGAGCAATAAAGCAGTGCGACACAAACAGAAAGACAAACATAAAACAGAGAAATATATCGGTGTAAAACACGGATAAATAGAGGAATAGAGAAGCTTAAAACAGGGAGAAATGGAGGAATAGAGAAGCTTAAAACACGGATGAATACAAAGAAATATAAGACACAGAGCAAGACATGACTTGAAGAGTGTGTGTGTGGGAGACAGACAGACACCTTATTGGCGCAGATTCGAGCCGCTTCGAGAGCCTCGGCACTCAGTTGTTCAATCTCGTCAGAAACGAGGTGAACGCACTTGGGGAAATCCTCCACCGAGGCCTTCTTGCGTCCCAGATCGTAGATACGGATCTTGGGATCGGGCACGCCGCGACAGAAGCGAGATTTGGGATAAGGCTTGTTCTTGCAGTATCGATAACTATCGCACAGTCACACACAGCGACTTTTCAGAATAATAACCAGCATTATTGCGCTACAACTCAGCATTTCTACAAGCGATACTACACAAAATATACCGTCCAAAATATTGTTGTTATTATTGATGTTTTAAGCGCGCACCAGTTAAAAACTGGGTGTGTTAAAAACTGTTATTTACTGAATCAAATATTTATTGTTGATTGTTATTATTTATTGAGGAACGTGGGCGGAGTGACATTATGGATTGTTATCGGATGATGGTTTATTATTTATTGTTATATATTTATTATTTTCTTTCCAACTCTCTTTCTAGACTTTTTTCTTTTCGAACTCTCTCTCTGAATCTTTTGGGCGCTTCCGGTACATGGGGCCATCTTAGGGTGGTAATAGTGCTTGCACTCTTCCCATGCTACTGGATTTGCCTGTAATTAATAATAATAATAAAAACCAGCCAATTGAGACCCATTTTGAGACTATATGGCACGCCCCACTGTGCGCCCATCTGCAGTGGTGACTCCCGGGACTCAAGCGGAGGTGTTGATGAACGAAACCGGGCTAGGATTCGAACCGCGAACCTCTGACACAAGAGTTCAGCGCCTAAGCCGAAACGTCTAATCTAATATTATTGTCGAAGCGTAAAACCTAGCCGTTCAACTCAATTCTCATTTATTATTAATAGAAACAGAAAGGGGCAATCTGCAAAACAAACATGTGGATTTATTGTCCTATGTAATTGATCAGAAACAGAAGCAATGTCTGACGGAAAGCCTTCTTTGAGACAGACAGACAAACATACAAACTCACCATCTTGCCGGTCGCCTGCCCATGATGACCGATCAAAAACCTGCCAAAAAACAACAATAATAATCTCGAGAATACGTCGACAAAGATAGCCAGAAAAATGGAGGCCATATTAAATCAGACGGTAAAAACGCACGACGACAAACTCTTCGCACGATAAACCCTCGTTTTTCCATAGTTTCAACTCCTTAGAAAAAATGTCAAAGCATGTAAGCCAATCAATGAAATACCAACAATAAATTCGTGTTAAATTGATGTTTACAGAAAAACACCGCTAGAATTGAGCCACGTGAACTCTGATTAATAATGTTGCCCAAAAAAATAAGAAACTATCCACTTATTCAGTGACCATTAGAATGTTCTATCAATTTTCTATCGATTCCAGAAACTTCGCTATAAAGGAGATCATCTATTGAAACAGAATTTCATGCACAACTTGACTTAACCTTGGTCTATAAGCACGCACAAACCTACTAAATAGCATGCCAATCACTACAATGTAAACTAATCCACATTTGAAAAACTAAAATTGACAATTCAGGTGTGAGACAAGTATACACATTGACACAAGTTTCTACACAAGTATACACATTGACTTGAAAAATATTGACAAAACAACAACAAACCCACACCACACCAGACCAATTGAACGTGCAGCTACCGGAAAAGCCAAGACGCCGAAATTGTCGCAGAGTTAGGCAACAAGTGTCTAATAATTAAACACTATTTTCTATTAATATTTTAATATTCAAACTTGATAAAAACAAAATTTTATCGCAAAAACCTGGGTGAATCATATATTTTCAGCATGTGGATTGAATTTATTGGATTTGTATCAATTATATATACGAATACGTTTCGAAATACAAATACAAATATTTAGTTGGAATTTAGACAGTCAACATGGCATTCTCCTTATATCCGCTTTCAAGCCTTACTGTATTATTTGAGTGCGCTCTGGCGTGTGGTAGCCGACCCAGAGTATAATATTTGGAGGGGCTGAATTAATTTGTCTTGGGGGGCGATTTTTGGCGGCGATCAGTCATGTGCATGCATCATTATGCAACGTCTTTGTTTATATCATGCTTATATAAACTAATTCTACATGAAAATATTTTTCTTGACCTCTTTTAGTGAATCTCTTGGTTATGAGGTGTTGATGGAAATATTTTTGGGGGGTTTCAGCCCCCATGAATTCGACAGTGCTGGAATGTGTTTGTGTGTCGGCATGTTTTTAAGTTGTTCGTTCTCATATTGTATCGCCATCGTTAACTGAGTTGTGTTCAGTTGTGCCAGTAAACGTCAACCTTTGCTCACGTTGTGTTAAATCGCATGTCGCTAGAGGAGTCAGTTTTGTATTGGAAAAACTGTTCTTCTAACTTCAAAATATATTAATAATGCATACTTATAAATTTTAAGTATTCTAAATATATCAGATCAGATAAGAGACGAGAGTTTGGCCTTTACAACGGCACTCTCTGATGCTATTTGTATTATATCTGTAAACACACAACAGTGCCTTATGCTGGCACTCGAATAACCGGTCTATACACATACATATGTACCTTAAATTACACTTATAAATGCACATAATCACCCTAAACTGGCACACAACACATTACACACCATATATATACACATGCATATATATATATATATATATATATATACATGCAACCTATAAACCACATAACACGTTATATAGCATAGCATGGTTTTTTTTTACGTATCAACATTCACACCCACCTAGACATATGTCCAGATTTACTCGAACAATTTACAATACACACTCACATGACACATGTATACAAATCACTAGTTAACGCATACATATATGGTCATTACTCAACTGATATGAAAATACAAACCTAACTTGCAGTTTGAAAACCTAATTTCATCATTTTAAGATGTGCGATAGTCTAGATACAAATTAAATACAAAAATTATACCAGAAAACAACGTCATAATCTACAAACTCAATATACTGCTCGGTCTATTACAAAATTACAATATTCTGTGATTTTCCCCGGAAATAAACTATAATTTATTACATTTTAGAAAAAACAACCCCCTCTCCTATACGAGAATCTCGCATATGTGAAAAGTACATTATCAGCACGATATTTCAGCAAATTAATGCAATTTATAATGTCGCCATTCGTGAGTGCTCTTTCGAAAGTGGAGCAAAAGGTCATTGACCTCAATAAAAAGGGTCATTGAACTCAAGCGCCGAGGTCAAATTGCACAAACCCAATTCAAACATGCATGTATTGAAAGAGAATGAAACGAAAGATTTATTAGCAAACATCAGGCCTGAACAAATAGAAAAAAACAAAATATGCAGCGACACACACGCACGCATGCACACTGATTTATGTGTGTGTATCAGTATATGTATAGTATATGTATCAGTGTGTGTGTGTATGTCAGTGTATGTGTGTGTGTGTGTGTGTGTGTGTCAGTGTGTGTGTGTGTGTGTGTGTGTGTGTCAGTGTATGTGTTTGCATCAGTATGTGTGTGTGTGTGTGTCAGTGTGTATGTATCAGTGTGTATGTATCAGTGTGTGTGTGTGTGTGTGTGAGAGAAGTTGTAATGAGGCCATTAGTTAGCCCTTGAGAGAAGACAGCCCAGCTCGCATAATCTCATCGACCAGCAGTAAATTGCTGGCTATTACAGCTCTGTCAAATACACAAACACACACACACACATTCGTTTCAATTAAACATTTATACATGGCGCAATCTACACACACACACACACACACACACACACACAGGCGTGTAGATTTGTGTCGAGGCTCGGGGGGATGACAGCCATCATGCATTAGTGTTCCAAGTTGACTCAGTTGATTAAATTTATGAGACCCTCAAACCACTTTCTACCTATTCAATTACAACACACACACACACACAAATACCTCAATGAAAAGTATATTGCGTAAAGTATAATTTTTGAAATATATATAATTTATCACATTTTCAATATTTATTCTTGCTATATACTGATTTTAATGATAATATACCCAATGAACTGAACTCATCAGAATTATCGGCGGGTATAATTGCATATTCATACCCCTAGCCAATTTTTCTGGGGGTAATATACCCCCCATACCCCCAGAATATACGCCCATGCACACACACACACATGCATGTACTAACATTAATCATCTTACACACACACTTACATACACATTACATTACAAGTAGATAATAGCAGCGTGTGTGTATGTCTGTGTGTTAACTCTTTCCCGACAATTGGGTGGCTGGCCACCCATAGGACTTGATGAAGTTTTTTGTCAACTACACACGGAACAATTGTGACAGAATATCTAGATTAAGTTTTTTCCATTGCTGGGGATCTAGATATTCTGTCACCATCGCTCAAGAAATTCTGTCACAATTGCTCCGTGTGTAGTTGACAAAAAACTTCATCAAGTCCTATGGGTGGCCAGCCACCCAATTGTCGGGAAAGAGTTAACTCGCTCATATTTATTAATTTATTTAGAACATATAATCATGGTTGACAAAATTTGCCTCGAGCAAATTACAATGCGGCGAATTATCAACGTGTCATTATTGTGTCAATGTGTACTTGTGTGTCAATGTGACATTGTGTACTTGTGTGTCAATGTGTCAATGTGTACTTGTGTGTCAATGTGACATTGTGTGTTTGTGTGTCAATGTGTAATTGTGTCACAATATGTGTCATTAGTGTGTCAGCGTGTCGGTGTGTGTTAGTGTGTATCAGTGTGTGTGTTAGTGTGTATCAGTGTGTGTTAGTGTGTATCAGTGTGTGTGTTAGTATGTATCAGTGTGTGTTAGTGTGTATCAGTGTGTGTGTTAGTATGTATCAGTGTGTGTGTTAGTGTGTATCAGTGTGTCAGTATGTGTGCGTGTTAATTTGTCAGCGTGTCAGTGTATGTGTGTGTGTTAGTGTGTATGTGTGTCAGTGTGTATGTGTGTATGTGTGTTAGTGTGTCAGTGTGTGTGTCAATGTGTCAGTGTGTGTGTGTCATTAGTGTGTCAATGTGTCAGTGTGTGTGTGTCATTAGTGTGTCAATGTGTCATTAGTGTGTGTCAATGTGTCATTAGTGTGTCAATGTGTCATTAGTGTGTGTCAATGTGTCATTAGTGTGTCAATGTGTCATTGTGTACTTAAGTGTCAATGTATGTGTGTGTGTGTGTGTCAATGTGTCATTAGTGTGTCAATGTGTGTCATTAATGTGTCAATGTGTCATTAGTGTGTCAATGTGTCATTAGTGTGTCAATGTGTCATTAGTGTGTCAATGTGTCATTAGTGTGTGTCAATGTGTCATTAGTGTGTGTCAATGTGTCATTAGTGTGTCATTAGTGTGTCAATGTGTCATTAGTGTGTCAATGTGTCATTAGTGTGTCAATGTGTCATTGTGTACTTAAGTGTCAATGTATGTGTGTGTGTGTGTGTCAATGTGTCATTAGTGTGTGTCAATGTGTCATTAGTGTGTGTCAATGTGTCATTAGTGTGTGTCAATGTGTCATTAGTGTGTGTCAATGTGTCATTAGTGTGTGTCAATGTGTCATTAGTGTGTGTCAATGTGTCATTAGTGTGTGTCAATGTGTCATTAGTGTGTGTCAATGTGTCATTAGTGTTTGACAATGTGTGTCAGTGTGTCATTAGTGTGTCAATGTGTCATTAGTGTGTCAATGTGTCATTAGTGTGTGTCATTAGTGTGTCAATGTGTCATTAGTGTGTGTCAATGTGTCATTAGTGTGTGTCAATGTGTAAGATATACTGACGCAGATGTGATCATATGCCGCTTGACACAAACATTGTCCAATACGCCACAATCGGCCGACATGACCGGATCGCCAGAGCTCAGATCAAGACCCACACAAGCCTCGGGGCATTGCAGCCAGCTGGTATTATCGCCTTTGTTGTTGGTGTTGTTGGCCAATACACTCTTCAACTCGTCTTGCAGTCTCACCATTGCATCCTGCAATCACGCAAAACACATATACGACAAATATATAGATAGATACATATTAGCAGACAAACAAGCACACACACATTAACACACTGACACTGACACACACATTAACACACTGATACTGACACACACACACACACACACACACATTAACACACTGATACTGACACACACACACACACACATTAACATACTCATACTGACACACACACACACACACACACACTGACATACTGACACACACACTAACACACTGACACACTGATACTGACACACTGACACACACATTAACACACACACATACTGACACACTGACACACACATACTGACACACACATACTGACACACTGACACACACACACATACTGACACACTGACACACACATACTGACACACTGACACACACATACTGACACACTGACACACACACTGACACACACATACTGACACACTGACACACACACACATACTGACACACTGACACACACATACTGACACACTGACACACACATACTGACACACTGACACACACACTGACATACTGACACACTGATACCTGCGCATCGTGACCGGCGTTGATTGCTAGAGTTTTCGGCACCACTAGCAGAGCGTCGGCAAAAGCCCGGACTCCCAGCCGCGCTCGACCCGCCACCTGGCGGACGCCAGCGCCACTATTGTCGTGTGACGAGCCCAACAAGTCACAGTGTAGACGATGCGCCGCAAATGTCTCAAACGCCCCGCCGCCGGCCAACACACGTCCATCGTCGAGGGCGTTGCTAATGGCTCGCAGACCATCGCGTACCGCATCCTAGCCACACATTTTCATAAGAATAATATCAATAATACATGTTATCAATAAACATTCTACTACATACGGACAATATTTTTAGACATTTTCCATGAAGCATGTGTATATAAGCACATTTTCTTTCATTACTTGTTTATGTTTAATAATATCATAAAACATGCTATAAACATTCTACTATATACGGACAATATTTTTACACATTTTCTATAAAGCATGTTTATATAAGCACATTTTCTTTACATTTTCTTTCATTACTTGTTTTATGTTTAATAATATCAATAATAAATGTTATAAACATTCTACTACATACGGACAATATTTTTAGACATTTTCTATAAAGCATGTTTATATACGCACATTTTCTTTCATTATTTGTTTTATGTTTAATAAAATCAATAATAAATGTTATAAACATTCTACTACATACGGACAATATTTTTACACATTTTCTATAAAGCATGTTTATATGACCACATTTTCTATAAAGCATGTTTCTACATTGAAGTTCTACATTAAGAATCACAATCGAATAGTATTGAAGGTCACATATTACAGGTACATAGTGTATAAGGTGTGCTGTACTTGGTGGGATTTATGTCCACGTATTCTTGATGTAGACAAAACTGAAAACCAATGGGGAAAAAGGCAATACAAACCCAACTTTGGATATACGAATAAACGATGTTATGTTGGTAAGTTGGGGGAATTGCTGTATTATTAATGTTTATGTTTCCATCAGAAATGTTGAGAATACAATTATAAATAAAAATATACTATATTATTGGTGTAAAAAGTTTCATTTACTTGTCTTTATTTCATTATTAAACATGTAAATTCTGTATTCTGTATGAGCCTCAAAAATATACACAGTCAAATCGATATAAACGGCGAAATCAGAAACAACGCGGTTGAATTTTTTGGAGCCCAATTATATTGCGCCTTATATTGATGTTTGAATGTAATATTAATATATATTTCTGGATTACAGAAAAGTCCAGTAGCGTAGCAAATATTCGGGAAGCACACACAACAACAAACCAACGAAAACCAAATGTGGTTGATTATAAACACTTAAATCGTAGTGTAGTAAATCCTTGAATCTGAAGCTGTAACTGTGAAAAGGGAATTTTATGTGAAATTCAAGAGTGCACTTGAAGACAGTCTGTTATGCAATTATCACTGAGTAATTAGGCTGAATTAAGAGTATCCAATTAATGAAATCTACGGTACTTTGACAAACATAGATAAAATCACACGAAGATCAAGAGAATCTTAACTCATATACGCCGAGAATAGAAAAATATTGTCAGATTTGTTTACAACTTTGAATACACAATAAAAATGATGTAAAACAAACAA